>JAQIUQ010006509.1:65000-90808 GCA_030378365.1 Hybognathus amarus
AGTCGCACGTGTCGTCATATCTGGCCATAACATGACATGTAAAAACATTCTCATTTTTAAGCGCTTTCTGGAAAGAGTACATTTTACATATGTGGTTTCAACAACAAGATTCAGGATTCAGAAAGGAAGTTCGACTGGAATGCGGCCCAGACCTCCTCCCTGAAGTGGTTTGAGCGATTAGACTCAAATACGTCACAAATGCGTTTCAGGAGGGCACGATCAGAGATACCTATACGGGCAAAGAAAACGCATAAAGTGGCTATGTGTGTTCTGTGAGACTTGCTATTTATTTATTGTTTTTTTAACACTGTAGACATGGTTATTATTTATTTGTTCATGCTGTTAGTTGAAAATAAACCTTATTTGTAAGAAACTTATTTTATTTACTAATTTCCCATAACATTTGTAGTTTTACATCCGTTTAAAAATATTGAAATTAATATCTAATATCGCAATATTTCATTATCGATATCGCAATATCACTTTTTTGTCCACATCGTGCACCCCTAATTTTTACTTTCTCTCATATCTGTTTTTAATTAGACTCGTTGGAATGAGTATTGCAATCTAGATTGCATAGCACTTAAGTGAGTCACTGGCCAAGGACTAGTTTCGATTTGTCACCGATTTTCGAATTATTTGAGGGTGCTGTGTTAATTGCTCGGCTGAGACAGCCGTTCTCACTCAGTAATTTGAGCACATGCTAGCTGTGTCCCAATGTGAAGGCTGCGTACCTCCGAACACCGTATTTGAAGGACGCTTGGCCGTATTTGAAGGCCGACTACATCACTCGCAGCGCGATGAAGGCTGTCCCATTTCTGTTTTTTTAATGCAAATTAAAGAAAACATACAATAACAGAGAGCAGAAAATAAAAAATCTAAATAAATAGTAATTAAAATAACAATAAGAGAGGGGTTACTGACATCAAAATAGATTGCATTAGGTTATACAAAACAATACAATATTACAATTTGTTAAAATAACAAATTAAAGGATATTTACAACAGACTCAAGAATATTATGTGCTTTAGAAACCTAAGAATTTAATGGTTTTGAAAAATTCTTAAAGGAAGAAAAAAGGGACTTTATATCAGATTAGAAAATTCTAAAATCCAGTTTACAATGAGTGGGTCTGGCTTTGTGAAGATGAAACTTACCCAGAAGACACAGCAAAAATACCGTATAATTAAGGTTAACATTGTTAGAATGAAAATCTGATTAAAAAAGCTATAGAATCTGACATTTGTACCAACAGTAAAAAACTAACAAGGTAACATTAGATCAGAAAGATTTAGAAAATGGGCATTGATAAAATAAATGTAGAATAGATTCTTCTTCAATATTGCAAAAGGAGCATAAAGAAGATACATTCTCAGAAAATCTTCTCAAAAATAAATGACAGGGGTAATATCTATGAACAATTTTGAAATGGAGTTCTTTTATTTTATTAGGAATAAAAAAGATTGAGAAAAAGCCCATAAGTAATTCAAATCAGAGTTTGAATAACAGATACTCCATTGAGAACAAGCTTTAGGAAGAGTTCTTGAAGAAAGACCATTCCTAACTAGAAAAAAAAGTTTGATGACACAAACTTTAAGTTGGCTTGAGAAAGCTGGACAAGAGAGTTTGAAGAAGTTTAAAGTAATTTGAAGTTTTAAAGATGGATTATATAGAAAGAAAGAAAATGATTGGTTAGAAAGAAAGGAAAAATTAGATAGAAAGATAGATAAATTATAGATAGAAAGATTTGTTTCAATGAAAGAAAGATTGGTTAGAGAAAAAGATAGATTAATTAGAAAGATAGATTTGTTAGAATGAAAGGAAGATAGATCAGTTAGAAAAAAGAAAAAAATATTAGTTAGAAAGAAATAAAAAATAAAAAAATAGATTAGTTAGAAAGAAAGAAAGATGGATTAGTTAGAAAGATAGAGAAAGAAAGATGGATTAGTTAGAAAGAAAGATTAGTTAAGAAGAGATAGAAAGGATAAGTTAGAAAAAGAAAGATGGATTTGTTAGAAAGAAAGAAAAAAGAGATAGATAGATAGATAGATAATAGATAGATAGATAGATAGATAGATAGATAGATAGATATATAGTAGGGCTGTCAGTTTAACGCGTTATTAACGGCGTTAACGCAAACCCATTTTAACGGCGTTATTTTTTTTATCGCGCGATTAACGGTCCTTTGTCCTAGCAAACTTTGTAGTTTTTTCACATGCTTTTGCAACAGGACGCGGCATGCGTCCTGATCCATTTCGGCGTCTCGCGCCTCGTCATCCACTCAAAGCCGGCTCACAAGCCGAAACGTGTGTTCTGCGGCGTGCCTGTTGTTTTGTTTACGGTCTAGATCCGCTTGCTCTTTGGTTCGAAGAAGCAACAAAACGTCCTCGCGCTGCGCAAGCCATTGAAATGAATGGGTTTCAGAGCGCAGCGCGAGGACGTTTTGTGCCGCACACACTCGTTTGGCTTGCGAGCCGGCCAAATAGTAACGTTACGTTTTGAGTGGATGACGAGCGCGAGATGCCGAAATTGATGCCCTGAAGATTCTGAATGGAAAGTTTACTTTTAAAAAGTTGCCAAATTGTCCCATTTACAAGACCAAGTGATCTGTGTTTTGTTGTTGTGAACTGAGCTATCATCATTGCAGCATGTCTGAAACACCACTTGATGATGGCAAAGCAAACACACACACAGAGATGATGCGAATTCTCCACCCCTCGTCAATATCAGAACCTCGTCAGTATTTCTTTCACTCTATTATTGATAGACAGAGTTACATTGTGTGAGAGATTATTTATATATGTGTGAAATTCAGCACTATTCCAATGTTATTTTCAATAATAATAAAAAAAAACATTTGCACTAAACAAGCCAATCCACTTTTCCATGTTGATAAGAGCATTAAAATGAGAAAAAAATAATGTAACAAAAAGAAATCAAAAGACATTTGGAATAGATAAAAATGTGCGATTAATGCGATTAATCGTAAGTTAACTATGACATCAATGTCATTAATCGCGATTAAATATTTTAATCGTTTGACAGCACTAATATATAGATTAGTTAGAAAGATAAATTGATAAGTTAGAAACAAAGATAGATGTATTAGTTAGAAAGAAAGATAGATTAGTTAAAAAGAAAGAAAGATTAGTTAGAAAGAAAGATAGGTTAGTTAGATAGAAAGAAAAAATGCATTATTTAGAAAGAATGAAATAAGAAAGAAAGATAATCAGTTAGAAAGAAAGACAGAAAGAAAGAAAGATGGATTTGTTAGATAGAAAGAAAGTTAGATCGATAAGTTAGAAATATAGATAAATTAGTTAGAAAGAAAGATAGATTAGTTAGAAAGAAAAAAGATGGATTAGTTACAAAGAAAGATAGATTAGTTAGAGAGAAAGAACATTGAAAGCTGGTTGTTAGCATAATGCTAACATATTTTTAGCAAAAAGCTAACATGATAAACATATAGCTAACACGATTAGCATGTTGTTAGCATTATTAGCATGTTGTTAGCATTGTGGTAGCACAATTATCATTTTGCTAGCATCAAGCTATCATGTTTTAGCTAGAAGCTATCATGATTAGCATGTAGCTAGTATCATGCTAGCATGTTTTTAGCAAGAAGCTAGCATGATTAGCATGTTGCTAGCATCATGCTAGCACGATTAGCATGCTGCTAGCATCATGCTAGCAAAATTAGCATGTTGTAGCATCATGTTAGCACAATTAGCATGTTACTAGTATAATGTTAGCACAATTAGCATGTTGTTAGCATCATGCTAACATGTTTTTAGCAAGAAGCTAGCATGATTAGCATACAGCTAGCATCATGCTAGCATGTTTTTAGCAAGAAGCTAACATCATGCTAGCGTGATTATCATGTTGTTAACATCATGCTGGCACAATTAGCATGTTGCTATCATAATGCTAGCACAACTAGCATGTTGCTAGCACAATTTGCATGTTACTAGCATCATGCTAGCACAATTAACATGTTGTTAGCATAGTGCTAACATGTTTTTAGCAAGAAACTAGCATGATTAACATGTAGCTAGCATCATGCTAGCAATGATTAACATGTTGATAGCATCATGCTAGCATGATTAACATGTTGCTAGCATCATGTTAGCAAAATTAGCATGTAGCTAACATCATGCTAGCATGTTTTTAGCAAGAAGCTAGCATGATTAGCATTTTGCTAGCATCATGTTAGCACAATGAGCATGTTGCTAGCATAATGTTAGCATGTTTTTAGCAAGAAGCTAGCATGATTAGCATGTAGCTACCATCATGCTAGCATGATTAGCATGTTGCTAGCATCAAGTTAGCACAATTAGCATGTAGTTAACATCATGCTAGCATATTTGTAGAAAGAAGCTAGCATGATTAGCATGAAGCTAGCATGATTAGCATGTTATTAGCATCATGAAAGAAAGAAAGAAGAAAAAGAAAGACAGATTTGTTTGAAAGAAAAGAAAGAAAGAGAAGAATTATTTAGAAAGAAAGAAAGAAAGATAGATTAGTTAGAAATATGGATGATTAGAAAGAAAGAAAGAAAGATAGATTAGTAGAAAGAAAGATGGTTTAGTTAAAAAGAAAAAAAGATAGATTAGTTAGAAAGAAAGAAAGATTAGTTTGAAAGATAGATAGATAGATAGATAGATAGATAGATAGATAGATAGATAGATAGATAGATAGATAGATAGATAGATTAGTTAGAAAGAAAGATATATATATATATTTTTTAGTTAGAAAGAAAGATAGATCAATTAGTTAGAAAGAAAGATAGATTAGTTAGAAAGAAAGAATGATAGATTAGTTAGAAAGAAACTAATTAAATTAGTTAAATCCAGAGTTTCAAGAAGATCAGAGAAACTCAAAATTTCGACCAAAAAAAAAAACGACAGTGGTACCCCTTTCGTTTTTTTTGGGGCGAGAAATTAAGTTTCTCCAATCTTCTCAAAACTCTGGATTCTGATAGAGGGCCATGAGACTTAGACCTGAGTGCATAAATGGAGGCTCTAGACCTTTCACAGAGCTGAGATATTGAGATCCACGTAGCATTTATGCCATTATAAATATCTCAATATCTCAGCTCTGATTCTCAGTTTCAAGAAGATTGGAGAAACTTTTTTTTTTGCTCAAAAAACAAAAACAAAACACAACAGTGGTACCCCTTATGGTTTTTTTTGGTGCGAAAAAAAGTTTCTCCAATCTTCTTGAAACTCTGGATTCTGATAGAGGGCCATGGGACTTAGACCTGAGTGCAAAAATGGAGGCTCTAGACCCTTCCAGAGCTGAGATATTGAGATATTTATAAGGGAATAAATGCTAGTGGGATCTCAATATTCTCAGCTCTTGTAGCATGTATGCCCTTATGTATATCTTAATATCTCAGCTCTGGGAGGGTCTAGAGCCTCCATTTTTGCACTCAGGTCTAAGTCCCATGGCCCTCTATCAGAATCCAGAGTTTCAAGAAGATTGGAGAAACTTTTTTTTTCGCACCAAAAAAAAACAAGGGGTACCACTGTGTTTTTTTTTTTGTCCAAAAAAAAGTTTCTCCAATCTTCTTGAAACTCTGGATTCTGATAGAGGACCATGGGACTTAGACCTGAGTGCAAAATGGAGGCTCGAGACCCTTCCAGAGCTGAGATATTGAGATCCCACGTAGCATTTATGCCCTTATAAATATCTCAATATCTCAGCTCTGGAAGGGTCTAGAGCCTCCATTTTTGCACTCAGGTCTAAGTCCCATATCCCTCTATCAGAATCCAGAGTTTCAAGAAGATTGGAGAAACTTTTTTTTCGCATCAAAAAAAAAAAAAACATAAGGGGTACCACTGTCGGTTTTTTTTTGTCAAAAAAAAAAGTTTCTCCAATCTTCTTGAAACTCTGAATTCTGATAGAGGGCCAGGGGACTTAGACCTGAGTGCAAAAATGGAGGCTCTAGACCCTTCCAGAGCTGAGATATTGAGATATTTATAAGGGCATAAATGCTACGTGGGATCTCAATATCTCAGCTCTGGAAGGGTCTAGAGCCTCCATTTTGCACTCAGGTCTAAGTCCCATGGCCCTCTATCAGAATCCAGAGTTATTGGAGAAACTTTTTTTGCACAAAAAAAAAAAAACATAAGGGGTACCACTGTCGTTTTTTTTGTGCAAAAAAAGTTTCTCCAATTCTTTTGAAACTCTGGATTCTGATTGAGGGCCATGTGACTAAGACCTGAGTGCAAAAATGGAGGCTCTAGACCCTTCCAGAGCTGAGATATTGAGAGATATTTATGACATACTGAGATATTGAGCCATTATAAATATCTCAATATCTCAGCTCTGGGAGGGTCTAGAGCCTCCATTTTGCACTCAGGTCTAAGTCCCATGGCCCTCTATCAGAATCCAGAGTTATTGGAGAAACTTTTTTTTGCACAAAAAAAACAAAAAAACATAAGGGGTACCACTGTCGTTTTTTTTTTTTGTGCAAAAAAAAGTTTCTCCAATAACTCTGGATTCTGATAGAGGGCCATGGGACTTAGACCTGAGTGCAACAATGGAGGCTCTAGACCCTTCCAGAGCTGAGATATTGAGATATTTATGAGATATTTATGACATACTGAGATATTGAGCCATTATAAATATCTCAATATCTCAGCTCTGTATGTTATCATATTAATCTCAATATCTCAGCTCAGGAAGGGTCTAGAGCCTCCATTTTTGCACTCAGATCTAAGTCCCATGGCCCTCTATCAGAATCCAGAGTTTCAAGAAAATCAAAACTTTGACCCTACAAAAAAAAACGACAGTGGTACCCCTTACGTTTTTTTTTCGGGTCAAAATTTTGATTTTCTTGAAACTCTGGATTCTGATAGAGGGCCATGGGACTTAGATCTGAGTGCAAAAATGGAGGCTCTAGACCCTTTTAGAGCTGAGATATTTAGATATTTATAATGGCATACAGAGCTGAGATATTGAGATATTTACAATGGCATAAATGCTACGTGAAATCTCAATATCTCAGCTCTGGAAGGGTCTAGAGCCTCCATTTTTGCACTCAGATCTAAGTCACATGGCCCTCTATCAGAATCCAGAGTTTCAAGAAAATCAAAATTTTGACCCAAAAAAAAAACATAAGGGGTACCACTGTCGTTTTTTTTTTGGGTCAAAATTTTGATTATCTTGAAACTCTGGATTCTGATAGAGGGCCATTAGACTTAGATCTGAGTGCAAAAATGGAGGCTCTAGACCCTTCCAGAGCTGAGATATTGAGATCTCACGTAGCATTTATGCTATTGTAAATATCTCAATATCTCAGCTCTGTATGCCATTATACATATCTAAATATCTCAGCTCTGGAAGGGTCTAGAGCCTCCATTTTTGCATTTAGATCTAAGTCCCATGGCCCTCTATCAGAATCCAGATTTTCAAGAAAATCAAAATTTCTGACCCGAAAAAAAACGACAGTGGTACCCCTTACGTTTTTTTTTTGGGTCAAAATTTTGATTTTCTTGAAACTCTGGATTCTGATAGAGGGCCATGGGACTTAGATCTGAGTGCAAAAATGGAGGCTCTAGACCCTTCCAGAGCTGAGATATTTAGATATTTATAATGGCATACAGAGCTGAGATATTGAGATATTTACAATGGCATAAATGCTACGTGAAATCTCAATATCTCAGCTCTGGAAGGGTCTAGAGCCTCCATTTTGCACTCAGATCTAAGTCCCATGGCCCTCTATCAGAATCCAGAGTTTCAAGAAAATCAAAATTTTGACCTCAAAAAAAACGACAGTGGTACCCCTTACGTTTTTTTTTCGGGTCAAAATTTTGATTTTCTTGAAACTCTGGATTCTGATAGAGGGCCATGGGACTTAGATCTGAGTGCAAAAATGGAGGCTCTAGACCCTTCCAGAGCTGAGATATTTAGATATTCATAGTAGCATTCATAGCTGAGATATTGAGATATTTACAATGGCATAAATGCCATTATGAATATCTCAATATCTCAGCTCTGGAAGGGTCTAGAGCCTCCATTTTTGCACTCAGATCTAAGTCACATGGCCCTCTATCAGAATCCAGAGTTTCAAGAAAATCAAAATTTTGACCCGGAAAAAAAACGACAGTGGTACCCCTTACGTTTTTTTTTTTCGGGTCAAAATTTTGATTTTCTTGAAACTCTGGATTCTGATAGAGGGCCATGGGACTTAGATCTGAGTGCAAAAATGGAGGCTCTAGACCCTTCCAGAGCTGAGATATTTAGATATTTATAATGGCATTCAGAGCTATTGAGATATTGAGATATTTACAACTGGCATAAATGCTACTGTGAATATCTCAATATCTCAGCTCTGGAAGGGTCTAGAGCCTCCATTTTTGCACTCAGATCTAAGTCCCATGGCCCTCTATCAGAATCCAGAGTTTCAAGAAAATCAAAATTTTGACCCGAAAAAAAACGACAGTGGTACCACTGTCGTTTTTTTTTCGGGTCAAAATTTTGATTTTCTTGAAACTCTGGATTCTGATAGAGGGCCATGGGACATAGATCTGAGTGCAAAAATGGAGGCTCTAGACCCTTCCAGAGCTGAGATATTTAGATATTTATAATGGCATACAGAGCTGAGATATTGAGATATTTACAATGGCATAAATGCTACGTGAAATCTCAATATCTCAGCTCTGGAAGGGTCTAGAGCCTCCATTTTTGCACTCAGATCTAAGTCACATGGCCCTCTATCAGAATCCAGAGTTTCAAGAAAATCAAAATTTTGACCCCAAAAAAAAACGTAAGGGGTACCACTGTCGTTTTTTTTTTCGGGTCAAAATTTTGATTTTCTTGAAACTCTGGATTCTGATAGAGGGCCATGGGACTTAGATCTGAGTGCAAAAATGGAGGCTCTAGACCCTTCCAGAGCTGAGATATTGAGATATTTCATAGTAGCATTTATGCCAGTTGTAGATATCTCAGATATTTCAGCAATGGCATAAATGCTACTATGAATATCTCAATATCTCAGCTCTGGAAGGGTCTAGAGCCTCCATTTTTGCACTCAGATCTAAGTCACATGGCCCTCTATCAGAATCCAGAGTTTCAAGAAAATCAAAATTTTGACCCGAAAAAAAAAACGTAAGGGGTACCACTGTCGTTTTTTTTCGGGTCAAAATTTTGATTTTCTTGAAACTCTGGATTCCTGATAGAGGGCCATGGGACTTAGATCTGAGTGCAAAAATGGAGGCTCTAGACCCTTCCAGAGCTGAGATATTGAGATTTCACGTAGCATTTATGCCATTGTAAATATCTCAATATCTCAGCTCTGTATGCCATTATAAATATCTAAATATCTCAGCTCTGGAAGGGTCTAGAGCCTCCATTTTTGCACTCAGATCTAAGTCACATGGCCCTCTATCAGAATTCAGAGTTTCAAGAAAATCAAAATTTTGACCCGAAAAAAAACGTAAGGGGTACCACTGTCGTTTTTTTTTCGGGTCAAAATTTTGATTTTCTTGAAACTCTGGATTCTGATAGAGGGCCATGGGACTTAGATCTGAGTGCAAAAATGGAGGCTCTAGACCCTTCCAGAGCTGAGATATTTAGATATTTATAATGGCATACAGAGCTGAGATATTGAGATATTTACAATGGCATAAATGCTACGTGAAATCTCAATATCTCAGCTCTGGAAGGGTCTAGAGCCTCCATTTTTGCACTCAGATCTAAGTCACATGGCCCTCTATCAGAATCCAGAGTTTCAAGAAAATTAAAAATTTTGACCCGAAAAAAAAAACGACAGTGGTACCACTGTACGTTTTTTTTCGGGTCAAAATTTTGATTTTCTTGAAACTCTGGATTCTGATAGAGGGCCATGTGACTTAGATCTGAGTGCAAAAATGGAGGCTCTAGACCCTTCCAGAGCTGAGATATTTAGATATTTATAATGGCATACAGAGCTGAAATATCTGAGATATTTACAATGGCATAAATGCTATCGTGAAATCTCAATATCTCAGCTCTGGAAGGGTCTAGAGCCTCCATTTTTGCACTCAGCTCTAAGTCACATGGCCCTCTATCAGAATCCAGAGTTTCAAGAAAATCAAAATTTTGACCCGAAAAAAAACGTAAGGGGTACCACTGTCGTTTTTTTTTGGGTCAAAATTTTGATTTTCTTGAAACTCTGGATTCTGATAGAGGGCCATGGGACTTAGATCTGAGTGCAAAAATGGAGGCTCTAGACCCTTCCAGAGTTGAGATATTGAGATTTCACGTAGCATTTATGCCATTGTAAATATCTCAATATCTCAGCTCTGTAAGCCATTATAAATATCTAAATATCTCAGCTCTGGAAGGGTCTAGAGCCTCCATTTTTGCACTCAGATCTAAGTCCCATGGCCCTCTATCAGAATCCAGAGTTTCAAGAAATCAAAATTTCTAATCCGAAAAAAAAAACGAAAGGGTACCACTTAGTTTTTTTTTGGGTCAAAATTTTGATTTTCTTGAAACTCTGGATTCTGATAGAGGGCCATGGGACTTAGATCTGAGTGCAAAAATGGAGGCTCTAGACCCTTCCAGAGCTGAGATATTTAGATATTTATAATGGCATACAGAGCTGAGATATTGAGATATTTACAATGGCATAAATGCTACGTGAAATCTCAATATCTCAGCTCTGGAAGGGTCTAGAGCCTCCATTTTTGCACTCAGCTCTAAGTCACATGGCCCTCTATCAGAATCCAGAGTTTCAAGAAAATCAAAATTTTGACCCAAAAAAAAAACATAAGGGGTACCACTGTCATTTTTTTTTGGGTCAAAATTTTGATTTTCTTGAAACTCTGGATTCTGATAGAGGGCCATGGGACTTAGATCTGAGTGCAAAAATGGAGGCTCTAGACCCTTCCAGAGCTGAGATATTGAGATTTCACGTAGCATTTATGCCATTGTAAATATCTCAATATCTCAGCTCTGTATGCCATTATAAATATCTAAATATCTCAGCTCTGGAAGGGTCTAGAGCCTCCATTTTTGCACTCAGCTCTAAGTCACATGGCCCTCTATCAGAATCCAGAGTTTCAAGAAAATCAAAATTTTGACCCGAAAAAAAACGTAAGGGGTACCACTGTCGTTTTTTTTTCGGGTCAAAATTTTGATTTTCTTGAAACTCTGGATTCTGATAGAGGGCCATGGGACTTAGATCTGAGTGCAAAAATGGAGGCTCTAGACCCTTCCAGAGCTGAGATATTGAGATATTTATAATGGCATACAGAGCTGAGATATTGAGATATTTACAATGGCATAAATGCTATGAAATCTCAATATCTCAGCTCTGGAAGGGTCTAGAGCCTCCATTTTTGCACTCAGATCTAAGTCCCATGGCCCTCTATCAGAATCCAGAGTTTCAAGAAAATCAAAATTTCTGACCCGAAAAAAAAACGTAAGGGGTACCACTGTCGTTTTTTTTCGGGTCAAAATTTTGATTTTCTTGAAACTCTGGATTCTGATAGAGGGCCATGGGACTTAGATCTGAGTGCAAAAATGGAGGCTCTAGACCCTTCCAGAGCTGAGATATTGAGATATCATTAGAATTGCATGCAGAGCTGAGATATCTGAGATATTTACAATGGCATAAATGCTAAGTGAATCTCAATATCTCAGCTCTGGAAGGGTCTAGAGCCTCCATTTTTGCACTCAGATCTAAGTCCCATGGCCCTCTATCAGAATCCAGAGTTTCAAGAAAATCAAAATTTTCACCCGAAAAAAAACGACAGTGGTACCACTGTCGTTTTTTTTTCGGGTCAAAATTTTGATTTTCTTGAAACTCTGGATTCTGATAGAGGGCCATGTGACTTAGATCTGAGTGCAAAAATGGAGGCTCTCAGACCTTCCAGAGCTGAGATATTGAGATATTCATGTAGCATTTATGCCATTGTAAATATCTGCAATATCTCAGCTCTGTATGCCATTATAAATATCTAAATATCTCAGCTCTGGAAGGGTCTAGAGCCTCCATTTTTGCACTCAGATCTAAGTCACATGGCCCTCTATCAGAATCCAGAGTTTCAAGAAAATTAAAATTTTGACCCGAAAAAAAAACGTAAGGGGTACCACTGTCGTTTTTTTTTTCGGGTCAAAATTTTGATTTTCTTGAAACTCTGGATTCTGATAGAGGGCCATGGGACTTAGATCTGAGTGCAAAAATGGAGGCTCTAGACCTTCCAGAGCTGAGATATTGAGATTTCATCAGCATTTATGCCATTGTAAATATCTCAATATCTCAGCTTGTATGCCATTATAAATATCTAAATATCTCAGCTCTGGAAGGGTCTAGAGCCTCCATTTTTGCACTCAGATCTAAGTCCCATGGCCCTCTATCAGAATCCAGAGTTTCAAGAAAATCAAAATTTTGACCCTGAAAAAAAACGTAAGGGGTACCACTGTCGTTTTTTTTTGGGTCAAAATTTTGATTTTCTTGAAACTCTGGATTCTGATAGAGGGCCATGGGACTTAGATCTGAGTGCAAAAATGGAGGCTCTAGACCCTTCCAGAGCTGAGATATTGAGATATTTCACGTAGCATTTATGCCATTGTAAATATCTCAATATCTCAGCTCTGTATGCCATTATAAATATCTAAATATCTCAGCTCTGGAAGGGTCTAGAGCCTCCATTTTTGCACTCAGATCTAAGTCACATGGCCCTCTATCAGAATCCAGAGTTTCAAGAAAAATCAAAATTTCTGACCTCGAAAAAAAAGAGGGAACCACCTGCTCGTTTTTTCTGTCAAATTTTGATCTTTCTTGAAACTCTGGATCTCTAATAGAAGGCCATGGGACTTAATCTGAGTGCAAAAATGGAGGCTCAGAACCTTCCAGAGCTGACACATTTAGATATCTACGTAATGGCATTTATGCCATTGAGATATTGAGATATCTACAGCTTGTATGCCACGTGAAATATCCAGTATCTAGCTCTGGAAGGGTCTATAGCCTTCATTTTTGCACTCAGATCTAAGTCACATGGCCTTTATTTGAATCCAGAGTTTCAAGAAAATCAAAATTCTACCTCGAAAAAAAAACGACAGTGGTACCCCTGTCGCTTTTTTTTTTGGGTCAAAATTTTGATTTTCTTGAAACTCTGGATTCTGATAGAGGGCCATGGGACTTAGATCTGAGTGCAAAAATGGAGGCTCAGACCCTTCCAGAGCTGAGATATTTAGATATTTATAATGGCATACAGAGCTGAGATATTGAGATATTTACAATGGCATAAATGCTACGTGAAATCTCAATATCTCAGCTCTGGAAGGGTCTAGAGCCTCCATTTTTGCACTCAGATCTAAGTCACATGGCCCTCTATCAGAATCTAGAGTTTCAAGAAAATCAAAATTCTGACCTCGAAAAAAAAAACGTAAGGGGTACCACTGTCGTTTTTTTTTGGGTCAAAATTTTGATTTCTCTTGAAACTCTGGATTCTGATAGAGGGCCATGGGACTTAGATCTGAGTGCAAAAATGGAGGCTCTAGACCTTCCAGAGCTGACATATTTAGATTTTCATGTAGCATTTATGCCATTGTAAATATCTCAATATCTCAGCTCTGATGCCATTATAAATATCTAAATATCTCAGCTCTGGAAGGGTCTAGAGCCTCCATTTTTGCACTCAGATCTAAGTCCCATGGCCCTCTATCAGAATCCAGAGTTTCAAGAAATCAAAATTTTGAACTCGAAAAAAATGTAAGGGGTACCACTGTCGTTTTTTTTTCGGGTCAAAATTTTGATTTTCTCTGAAACTCTGGATTCCTATAGAGGGCCATGGGACTTAGATCTGAGTGCAAAATGGAGGCTCAGACCTTCCAGAGCTGCAGATATTGAGATATTCACGTAGCATTTATGCCATTGTAAATATCTCAATATCTCAGCTCTGTATGCCATTATAAATATCTAAATATCTCAGCTCTGGAAGGGTCTAGAGCCTCCATTTTTGCACTCAGATCTAAGTCACATGGCCCTCTATCAGAATTCAGAGTTTCAAGAAAATCAAACTTTTGACCCGAAAAAAAAAACGTACAGGGGGACCACTGTACGTTTTTTTTTGGGTCAAAATTTCGATTTTCTTGAAACTCTGGATTCTGATAGAGGGCCATGTGGACTTAGATCTGAGTGCAAAAATGGAGGCTCGAGACCCTTCCAGAGCTGAGATATTGAGATTTCACGTAGCATTTATGCCATCTGAAATATCTGCAGATATCTCAGTTGGCATGTATGCCACTTATAAATATCTAATATCTCAGCTCTGGGAAGGGTCTAGAGCCTCCATTTTTGCACTCAGATTTAAGTCACATGGCCCTCTATCAGAATCCAGAGTTTCAAGAAAATCAAACTTTGACCTCGAAAAAAAAACGAACAGTGGTACCCTTACGTTTTTTTTTTCGGGTCAAAATTTTATTCTCTTGCAAACTCTGGATTCTGATAGAGGGCCATGGGACTTAGATCTGAGTGCAAAATGGAGGCTCTAGACCCTTCCAGAGCTGAGATATTGAGATATTTATGATGGCATCTATGCACATTGAGATATTTACAATGGCATTGTATGCCATTGTAAATATCTCAATATCTCAGCTCTGGAAGGGTCTAGAGCCTCCATTTTTGCACTCAGATCTAAGTCCCATGGCCCTCTATCAGAATCCAGAGTTTCAAGAAAATCAAATTCCGACCCGAAAAAAAAACGTAAGGGATACCACTGTCGTTTTTTTTTCGGGGTCAAAATTTTGATTTTCTTGAAACTCTGGATTCTGATAGAGGGCCATGGGACTTAGATCTGAGTGCAAAATGGAGGCTCTAGACCCTTCCAGAGCTGAGATATTGAGATTTCATGTAACATGTCATGCCATTGTAAATATCTCAGATATCTCAGCTCTGTATGCCATTATAAATATCTCAATATCTCAGCTCTGGAAGGGTCTAGAGCCTCCATTTCTCACTCAGATCTAAGTCACATGGCCCTCTATCAGAATCCAGAGTTTCAAGAAAATCAAAACTTTCTATCCCGAAAAAAAAACGACAGTGGTACCACTTACGTTTTTTTTTTCGGGTCAAAATTTTGATTTTCTTGAAACTCTGGATTCTGATAGAGGGCCATGGGACTTAGATCTGAGTGCAAAAATGGAGGCTCGAGACCCTTCCAGAGCTGAGAATATTTAGATATCTATAATGGCATACAGAGCTGAAATATTGAGATATCTACAACTGGCATAAATGCTACTGTGAAAATCTCAATATCTCAGCTCTGGAAGGGTCTCTAGAGCCTCCATTTTTGCACTCAGATCGAAGTCACATGGCCCTCTATCAGAATCCAGAGTTTCAAGAAAATTAAACTTTGACCTCAAAAATAACTAAGGGTACCACTGTCGTTTTTTTTTTTCGGGTCAAAATTTTGATTTTCTTGAAACTCTGGATTCCTGATAGAGGGCCATGGGACTTAGATCTGAGTGCAAAAATGGAGGCTCTAGACCCTTCCAGAGCTGAGATATTGAGATTCACGTAGCATTTATGCCATTGTAAATATCTCAATATTGAGACATCTGCAATGCCATTAATGTAAGTATCTCAATATTCTCAGCTCTGGAAGGGTCTAGAGCCTTCATTTGCACTCAGATCTAAGTCCATGGCCCTCTATCAGAATCCAGAGTTTCAAGAAAATCAAAATTCTGACCCAAAAAAAAACGTAAGGGGTACCACTGTCGTTTTTTTCGGGTCAAAATTTTGATTTTCTTGAAACTCTGGATTCTGATAGAGGGCCATGGGACTTAGATCTGAGTGCAAAATGGAGGCTCTAGACCTTCCAGAGCTGAGATATTGAGATTTCATAGTGGCATTTATAGCCATTGTAGATATCTCAATATCTACAGTGTCATAAATGCTATTGTGAAATCTCAGATATCTCAGCTCTGGAAGGGTCTAGAGCCTTCATTTGCACTCAGATCTAAGTCACATGGCCCTCTATCAGAATCCAGAGTTTCAAGAAAATCAAAATCTTTGACCCGAAAAAAAAACGTACAGTGGTACCCCTGTACGTTTTTTTTTTGGGTCAAAATTTTGATTTTCTGAAACTCTGGATTCTGATAGAGGGCCATGGGACTTAGATCTGAGTGCAAAAATGGAGGCTCTAGACCCTTCCAGAGCTGAGATATTGAGATATTTATAATGGCATACAGAGCTGAGATATTGAGATATTTACAACTGGCATGAATGCTATCGTAGAATCTCAATATCTCAGCTCTGGAAGGGTTAGAGCCTCCATTTCTGCACTCAGATCTTAAGTCCCATGGCCCTCTATCAGAATCCAGAGTTTCAAGAAAATCAAAATTTGACTCCAAAAAAAAACGAACAGTGGTACCTTACGTTTTTTCGGGTCAAAATTCCGATTTCTTGAAACTCTGGATTCTGATAGAGGGCCATGGGACTTAGATCTGAGTGCAAAAATGGAGGCTCAGACCTTCCAGAGCTGAGATATTGAGATATTCACGTAGCATGGCATACAGAGCTGAGATATTGAGATATTACAATGGCATAAATGCCATTGTGAAATCTCAATATCTCAGCTCTGGGAAGGGTCTAGAGCCTCCATTTTTGCACTCAGATCTAAGTCACATGGCCCTCTATCAGAATCCAGAGTTTCAAGAAAATCAAAGTTTTCACCCGAAAAAAATGTAAGGGGTACCACTGTCGTTTTTTTTTTGGGTCAAAATTTTGATTTTCTTGAAACTCTGGATTCCTGATAGAGGGCCATGGGACTTAGATCTGAGTGCAAAATGGAGGCTCTAGACCTTCCAGAGCTGAGATATTGAGATTTCACGTAGCATTTATGCCATCTGTAAATATCTCAATATCTCAGCTCTGTATGCCATTATAAATATCTCAATATCTCAGCTCTGGAAGGGTCTAGAGCCTCCATTTTTGCACTCAGATCTAAGTCCCATGGCCCTCTATCAGAATCCAGAGTTTCAAGAAAATCAAAATTCCGACCCCGAAAAAAAAAAACGTACAGTGGTACCCCTTACGTTCTTTTTTCGGGTCAAAATTTTGATTTTCTTGAAACTCTGGATTCTGATAGAGGGCCATGGGACTTAGATCTGAGTGCAAAAATGGAGGCTCAGACCCTTCCAGAGCTGAGATATTGAGTATTTACACATAGCATTTATGCCATTGTAGATATCTCAATATCTCAGCTCTGAATGCCATTATGAAATATCTAAATATCTCAGCTCTGGAAGGGTCTAGAGCCTCCATTTTTGCACTCAGATCTAAGTCCCATGGCCCTCTATCAGAATCCAGAGTTTCAAGAAAATCAAAATTTTGACCTCGAAAAAAAACAAGTGGTACCACTTACGTTTTTTTTTCGGGTCAAAATTTTGATTTTCTCTGAAACTCTGGATTCTGCATAGAGGGCCATGGGACTTAGATCTGAGTGCAAAAATGGAGGCTCAATACCTTCCAGAGCTGAGATATTGAGATTTCACGTAGCATTTATGCCATTGTAAATATCTCAATATCTCAGCTCTGTATGCCATTATAAATATCTAAATATCTCAGCTCTGGAAGGGTCTAGAGCCTCCATTTTTGCACTCAGATCTAAGTCCCATGGCCCTCTATCAGAATCCAGAGTTTCAAGAAAATCAAAATTTCGACCTCGAAAATGATAGGGGTACCACTGTCGTTTTTTTTTTCGGGTCAAAATTTTGATTTTCTTGAAACTCTGGATTCTGATAGAGGGCCATGGGACTTAGATCTGAGTGCAAAAATGGAGGCTCTAGACCTTCCAGAGCTGAGATATTGAGATATTCATGTAGCATTTATGCCATTGTAAATATCTCAATATCTCAAGCTCTGTATGCCATTATAAATATCTAAATATCTCAGCTCTGGAAGGGTCTAGAGCCTCCATTTTTGCACTCAGATCTAAGTCCCATGGCCCTCTATCAGAATCCAGAGTTTCAAGAAAATCAAAATTTTGACCTCGAAAAAAAAAACGACAAGGGGTACCACTGTACGTTTTTTTTTTTCGGGTCAAAATTTTGATTTTCTTGAAACTCTGGATTCTGATAGAGGGCCATGTGACTTAGATCTGAGTGCAAAAATGGAGGCTCTAGACCCTTCCAGAGCTGAGATATTGAGATTTCATGTAGCATTTATGCCATTGTAAATATCTCAGATATCTGAGCTCTGTATGCCATTATAAATATCTAAATATCTCAGCTCTGGAAGGGTCTAGAGCCTCCATTTTTGCACTCAGATCTAAGTCCCATGGCCCTCTATCAGAATCCAGAGTTTCAAGAAAATCAAAATTTTGACCCCAAAAAAATCGACAGTGGTACCCCTGTACGTTTTTTTTTTGGGTCAAAATTTTGATTTTCTTGAAACTCTGGATTCTGATAGAGGGCCATGGGACTTAGATCTGAGTGCAAAAATGGAGGCTCTAGACCCTTCCAGAGCTGAGATATTTAGATATTTATAATGCATACAGAGCTGAGATATTGAGATATTTACAATGGCATAAATGCTACTGTGAAATCTCAATATCTCAGCTCTGGAAGGGTCTAGAGCCTCCATTTTTGCACTCAGATCTAAGTCCCATGGCCCTCTATCAGAATCCAGAGTTTCAAGAAAATCAAAATTTTGACCCGAAAAAAAACGTACAGGGGTACCACTGTACGTTTTTTTTTCGGGTCAAAATTTTGATTTTCTTGAAACTCTGGATTCTGATAGAGGGCCATGGGACTTAGATCTGAGTGCAAAAATGGAGGCTCTAGACCCTTCCAGAGCTGAGATATTGAGATTTCACGTAGCATTTATGCCATTGTAAATATCTCAATATCTCAGCTCTGTATGCCATTATAAATATCTAAATATCTCAGCTCTGGAAGGGTCTAGAGCCTCCATTTTTGCACTCAGATCTAAGTCCCATGGCCCTCTATCAGAATCCAGAGTTTCAAGAAAATCAAAATTTTGACCCGAAAAAAAAACGACAGTGGTACCACTGTACGTTTTTTTTTGGGTCAAAATTTTGATTTTCTTGAAACTCTGGATTCCTGATAGAGGGCCATGGGACTTAGATCTGAGTGCAAAAAAATGGAGGCTCAATACCTTCCAGAGCTGAGATATTGAGATTTCACGTAGCATTTATGCCATTGTAAATATCTCAATATCTCAGCTCTGTATGCCATTATAAATATCTAAATATCTCAGCTCTGGAAGGGTCTAGAGCCTCCATTTTTGCACTCAGATCTAAGTCCCATGGCCCTCTATCAGAATCCAGAGTTTCAAGAAAATCAAAATTCCGACCCCGAAAAAAAAATCGTAAGTGGTACCACTGTCGTTTTTTTTTCGGGTCAAAATTTTGATTTTCTCTGAAACTCTGGATTCCTGATAGAGGGCCATGGGACTTAGATCTGAGTGCAAAAATGGAGGCTCTAGACCTTCCAGAGCTGAGATATTGAGATTTCACGTAGCATTTATGCCATTGTAAATATCTCAATATCTCAGCTCTGTATGCCATTATAAATATCTAAATATCTCAGCTCTGGAAGGGTCTAGAGCCTCCATTTTTGCACTCAGATCTAAGTCCCATGGCCCTCTATCAGAATCCAGAGTTTCAAGAAAATCAAAATTTTGACCCGAAAAAAAAACGACAGTGGTACCCCTGTACGTTTTTTTTTTTCGGGTCAAAATTTTGATTTTCTTGAAACTCTGGATTCTGATAGAGGGCCATGGGACTTAGATCTGAGTGCAAAAATGGAGGCTCTAGACCTTTCCAGAGCTGAGATATTGAGATTTCACGTAGCATTTATGCCATTGTAAATATCTCAATATCTCAGCTCTGTATGCCATTATAAATATCTAAATATCTCAGCTCTGGAAGGGTCTAGAGCCTCCATTTTTGCACTCAGATCTAAGTCCCATGGCCCTCTATCAGAATCCAGAGTTTCAAGAAAATCAAAATTTCGACCCGAAAAAAAACGTAAGGGGTACCACTGTCGTTTTTTTTTTTCGGGTCAAAATTTTGATTTTCTTGAAACTCTGGATTCTGATAGAGGGCCATGGGACTTAGATCTGAGTGCAAAAATGGAGGCTCTAGACCCTTCCAGAGCTGAGATATTTAGATATTTATAATGGCATACAGAGCTGAGATATTGAGATATTTACAATGGCATAAATGCTACGTGAGATCTCAATATCTCAGCTCTGGAAGGGTCTAGAGCCTCCATTTTTGCACTCAGATCTAAGTCCCATGGCCCTCTATCAGAATCCAGAGTTTCAAGAAAATCAAAATTTTGACCCGAAAAAAAAACGTACAGGGGTACCACTGTACGTTTTTTTTTCGGGTCAAAATTTTGATTTTCTTGAAACTCTGGATTCTGATAGAGGGCCATGGGACTTAGATCTGAGTGCAAAAATGGAGGCTCTAGACCCTTCCAGAGCTGAGATATTGAGATTTCACGTAGCATTTATGCCATTGTAAATATCTCAATATCTCAGCTCTGTATGCCATTATAAATATCTAAATATCTCAGCTCTGGAAGGGTCTAGAGCCTCCATTTTTGCACTCAGATCTAAGTCCCATGGCCCTCTATCAGAATCCAGAGTTTCAAGAAAATCAAAATTTTGACCTCGAAAAAAAAACGTACAGGGGTACCACTGTCGTTTTTTTTCGGGTCAAAATTTTGATTTTCTTGAAACTCTGGATTCTGATAGAGGGCCATGGGACTTAGATCTGAGTGCAAAAATGGAGGCTCAGACCCTTCCAGAGCTGAGATATTGAGATTTCACTATAGCATTTATGCCATTGTAAATATCTCAATATCTCAGCTCTGTATGCCATTATAAATATCTAAATATCTCAGCTCTGGAAGGGTCTAGAGCCTCCATTTTTGCACTCAGATCTAAGTCCCATGGCCCTCTATCAGAATCCAGAGTTTCAAGAAAATCAAAATTTTGACCCGAAAAAAAAACGTAAGGGGTACCACTGTACGTTTTTTTTTTGGGTCAAAATTTTGATTTTCTTGAAACTCTGGATTCTGATAGAGGGCCATGGGACTTAGATCTGAGTGCAAAAATGGAGGCTCTAGACCTTCCAGAGCTGAGATATTGAGATTTCACGTAGCATTTATGCCATTGTAAATATCTCAATATCTCAGCTCTGTATGCCATTATAAATATCTAAATATCTCAGCTCTGGAAGGGTCTAGAGCCTCCATTTTTGCACTCAGATCTAAGTCCCATGGCCCTCTATCAGAATCCAGAGTTTCAAGAAAATCAAAATTTTGACCCGAAAAAAAAACGTAAGGGGTACCACTGTCGTTTTTTTTTTCGGGTCAAAATTTTGATTTTCTTGAAACTCTGGATTCTGATAGAGGGCCATGGGACTTAGATCTGAGTGCAAAAATGGAGGCTCTAGACCTTCCAGAGCTGAGATATTGAGATTTCACGTAGCATTTATGCCATTGTAAATATCTCAATACTCAGCTCTGTATGCCATTATAAATATCTAAATACTCAGCTCTGGAAGGGTCTAGAGCCTCCATTTTTGCACTCAGATCTAAGTCCCATGGCCCTCTATCAGAATCCAGAGTTTCAAGAAAATCAAAATTTTGACCCGAAAAAAAACGAAGGGGTACCACTGTCGTTTTTTTTTTCGGGTCAAAATTTTGATTTTCTTGAAACTCTGGATTCTGATAGAGGGCCATGGGACTTAGATCTGAGTGCAAAAATGGAGGCTCTAGATACCTTCCAGAGCTGAGATATTGAGATTTCACGTAGCATTTATGCCATTGTAAATATCTCAATATCTCAGCTCCTGTATGCCATTATAAATATCTAAATATCTCAGCTCTGGGAAGGGTCTAGAGCCTCCATTTTTGCACTCAGATCTAAGTCCCATGGCCCTCTATCAGAATCCAGAGTTTCAAGAAAATCAAAATTTCTGACCCGAAAAAAAACTAAGGGGTACCACTGTCGTTTTTTTTTCGGGTCAAAATTTTGATTTTCTTGAAACTCTGGATTCTGATAGAGGGCCATGGGACTTAGATCTGAGTGCAAAATGGAGGCTCAGACCTTCCAGAGCTGAGATATTGAGATCTCACGTAGCATTTATGCCATTGTAAATATCTCAATATCTCAGCTCTGTATGCCATTATAAATATCTAAATATCTCAGCTCTGGAAGGGTCTAGAGCCTCCATTTTTGCACTCAGATCTAAGTCCCATGGCCCTCTATCAGAATCCAGAGTTTCAAGAAAATCAAAATTTCTGACCTCAAAAAAAAACGTACAGTGGTACCACTGTACGTTTTTTTTCGGGTCAAAATTTTGATTTTCTTGAAACTCTGGATTCTGATAGAGGGCCATGTGACTTAGATCTGAGTGCAAAAATGGAGGCTCTAGACCCTTCCAGAGCTGAGATATTGAGATTTCACGTAGCATTTATGCCATTGTAAATATCTCAATATCTCAGCTCTGTATGCCATTATAAATATCTAAATATCTCAGCTCTGGAAGGGTCTAGAGCCTCCATTTTTGCACTCAGATCTAAGTCCCATGGCCCTCTATCAGAATCCAGAGTTTCAAGAAAATCAAAATTTTGACCCGAAAAAAAAACGTAAGTGGTACCACTGTCGTTTTTTTTTTGGGTCAAAATTTTGATTTTCTTGAAACTCTGGATTCTGATAGAGGGCCATGGGACTTAGATCTGAGTGCAAAAATGGAGGCTCTAGACCCTTCCAGAGCTGAGATATTGAGATATTCATAGTAGCATACATGCCATTGTAGATATCTGAGATATTTACAGCTGGCATGAATGCTATTGTGAATATCTCAATATCTCAGCTCTGGAAGGGTCTAGAGCCTCCATTTTTGCACTCAGATCTAAGTCACATGGCCCTCTATCAGAATCCAGAGTTTCAAGAAAATCAAAATTTTGACCCGAAAAAAAAACGTAAGGGGTACCACTGTACGTTTTTTTTTCGGGTCAAAATTTTGATTTTCTTGAAACTCTGGATTCTGATAGAGGGCCATGGGACTTAGATCTGAGTGCAAAAATGGAGGCTCTAGACCTTCCAGAGCTGAGATATTGAGATTTCACGTAGCATTTATGCCATTGTAAATATCTCAATATCTCAGCTCTGTATGCCATTATAAATATCTAAATATCTCAGCTCTGGAAGGGTCTAGAGCCTCCATTTTTGCACTCAGATCTAAGTCCCATGGCCCTCTATCAGAATCCAGAGTTTCAAGAAAATCAAAATTTTGACCCAAAAAAAACGAGGGGTACCACTGTCGTTTTTTTTTCGGGTCAAAATTTTGATTTTCTTGAAACTCTGGATCTGATAGAGGGCCATGGGACTTAGATCTGAGTGCAAAAATGGAGGCTCTAGACCTTCAGAGCTGAGATATTGAGATTTCACGTAGCATTTATGCCATTGTAAATATCTCAATATCTCAGCTCTGTATGCCATTATAAATATCTAAATATCTCAGCTCTGGAAGGGTCTAGAGCCTCCATTTTTGCACTCAGATCTAAGTCCCATGGCCCTCTATCAGAATCCAGAGTTTCAAGAAAATCAAAATTTTGACCCGAAAAAAATCGACAGTGGTACCACTGTACGTTTTTTTTTTGGGTCAAAATTTTGATTTTCTTGAAACTCTGGATTCTGATAGAGGGCCATGGGACTTAGATCTGAGTGCAAAAATGGAGGCTCTATACCTTCCAGAGCTGAGATATTGAGATTTCACGTAGCATTTATGCCATTGTAAATATCTCAATATCTCAGCTCTTGTATGCCATTATAAATATCTAAATATCTCAGCTCTGGAAGGGTCTAGAGCCTCCATTTTTGCACTCAGATCTAAGTCACATGGCCCTCTATCAGAATCCAGAGTTTCAAGAAAATCAAAATTTTGACCCGAAAAAAAAACGTAAGGGTACCACTGTCGTTTTTTTTTTGGGTCAAAATTTTGATTTTCTTGAAACTCTGGATTCTGATAGAGGGCCATGGGACTTAGATCTGAGTGCAAAAATGGAGGCTCTAGACCTTCCAGAGCTGAGATATTGAGATTTCACTTAGCATTTATGCCATTGTAAATATCTCAATATCTCAGCTCTGTATGCCATTATAAATATCTAAATATCTCAGCTCTGGAAGGGTCTAGAGCCTCCATTTTTGCACTCAGATCTAAGTCCCATGGCCCTCTATCAGAATCCAGAGTTTCAAGAAAATCAAAATTTTGACCTCGAAAAAAAACGACAGTGGTACCACTGTCGTTTTTTTTTCGGGTCAAAATTTTGATTTTCTTGAAACTCTGGATTCTGATAGAGGGCCATGGGACTTAGATCTGAGTGCAAAAATGGAGGCTCTAGACCCTTCCAGAGCTGAGATATTGAGATTTCACGTAGCATTTATGCCATTGTAAATATCTCAATATCTCAGCTCTGTATGCCATTATAAATATCTAAATATCTCAGCTCTGGAAGGGTCTAGAGCCTCCATTTTTGCACTCAGATCTAAGTCCCATGGCCCTCTATCAGAATCCAGAGTTTCAAGAAAATCAAAATTTTGACCCGAAAAAAACGACAGTGGTACCACTGTACGCTTTTTTTTTCGGGTCAAAATTTTGATTTTCTTGAAACTCTGGATTCTGATAGAGGGCCATGGGACTTAGATCTGAGTGCAAAAATGGAGGCTCTAGACCCTTCCAGAGCTGAGATATTGAGATTTCACGTAGCATTTATGCCATTGTAAATATCTCAATATCTCAGCTCTGTATGCCATTATAAATATCTAAATATCTCAGCTCTGGAAGGGTCTAGAGCCTCCATTTTTGCACTCAGATCTAAGTCACATGGCCCTCTATCAGAATCCAGAGTTTCAAGAAAATCAAAATTTTGACCTCGAAAAAAAAACGACAGGGGTACCACTGTCGTTTTTTTTCGGGTCAAAATTTTGATTTTCTTGAAACTCTGGATTCTGATAGAGGGCCATGTGACTTAGATCTGAGTGCAAAAATGGAGGCTCTAGACCCTTCCAGAGCTGAGATATTGAGATTTCACGTAGCATTTATGCCATTGTAAATATCTCAATATCTCAGCTCTGTATGCCATTATAAATATCTAAATATCTCAGCTCTGGAAGGGTCTAGAGCCTCCATTTTTGCACTCAGATCTAAGTCCCATGGCCCTCTATCAGAATCCAGAGTTTCAAGAAAATCAAAATTTTGACCCCGAAAAAAAAACGTAAGGGGTACCACTGTCGTTTTTTTTTCGGGTCAAAATTTTGATTTTCTTGAAACTCTGGATTCTGATAGAGGGCCATGGGACTTAGATCTGAGTGCAAAAATGGAGGCTCTAGACCCTTCCAGAGCTGAGATATTTAGATATTTATAATGGCATACAGAGCTGAAGATATTGAGATATTTACAATGGCATAAATGCTACGTGAAATCTCAATATCTCAGCTCTGGAAGGGTCTAGAGCCTCCATTTTTGCACTCAGATCTAAGTCACATGGCCCTCTATCAGAATCCAGAGTTTCAAGAAAATCAAAATTTTGACCCGAAAAAAAAACGTAAGTGGTACCACTGTACGTTTTTTTTTCGGGTCAAAATTTTGATTTTCTTGAAACTCTGGATTCTGATAGAGGGCCATGTGACTTAGATCTGAGTGCAAAAATGGAGGCTCTAGACCCTTCCAGAGCTGAGATATTTAGATATTTATAATGGCATACAGAGCTGAGATATTGAGATATTTACAATGAGCAGATGTAACTGAACGAAGTAACAAAG
>JAQIUQ010006510.1:0-40325 GCA_030378365.1 Hybognathus amarus
CAGATGCTCTTCGTTCAGTTACGTATTGCTCGTACATTGGTCCCTGCTTCACTTTATTATCTAGCTTGAAAAGGCACTGACCTCCAGAGAAGCTCATGGAGTGGACCAAACCCAGCAAGATGATCCAACAGGAAGTTCAAGTGGCTCTGCCCAAATTCAAGATGGAGGAAAAATATGACATGAAGAGTCTTCTGGTCAGCATGGGAATGGAGGATGTGTTTGACATGCAGAAGGTGAATCTTTCAGGGATGTCCTCCAACAAGGACCTGGTGGTGTCGGGTGTGATCCATAAAGCCTTTGTTGAAGTAAATGAGAAAGGAACTGAAGCGGCTGCAGCCACCGCCATCTGTTCGGTTTTGCAGGTTCAATGCCCTCATCCACTCCCCCAAAAACCTTTATTGCAGACCACCCTTTCCTTTTCTTCATCCGACATAATTCCTCCAATGCCATTCTGTTTTATGGACGCCTCTGTTCTCCTTGAAGACTGTGATGATGAAGTGATAATTATAGATGACTGTGTTCCTCTGATAAATAAAATCATTAGTAAATAATTGAGAGAAATTGTGTGTAATTTAATTTAAGAATCTTGATATAGTTCTGCACAAAATACAAAGAATGTAAAAAAATATATACACATGTATATATTGGATTATTTGGGGTCACACTTTAGAATAATAATAATAATTATTATAATGGTCCATCATTAATAAGTAACACAACATTGTAGCGTCTAGAGGTGTGTGTGCACCTGAGAGACCGCTGACAGCTGCTGTCAGACTCTAAAATGGAGAATAACAGAGCGGTCATTTGAAGTCCATTTGAAGCCACATAATGTTGACTATGTGGCTAGTAGCTGTATTTACCTTATTTTAACGAGGTTCTGCAACTCAGCAGACATCATTGGAGAAGAACGAAGCAGACAGAGGCCATTTAATGAAAGTGCGGGGCGTTTGCTCTGCGTTTGATTCAGCGCGGAATGAGGGCGTGGCCTTGGATTTCACAGCTTTACTTCCTGCTCATGAGCTGGTCCGAAACACCCAGACTCGGGTCCCAAGATGTCAGCGTCATCTCGGGACACTGGCGGCTTCAGTTCTCTCTGATGGAAAAGAGCGAAGGACGTCGATCCATCTTTTTTAGAGTCTATGCTCGTACCAATGGCAAGGTGAGTCTGAAACCTGCGTACATGCACGAAGAACCGCAAACATCCAATAGAAAAATTCAACTGCAGTAGCCACCGCTCAACCTGAAGAGGGCAGCACTAAGACATTTAACACCATATATTGTAGAAATGGAAACACTTTATACCCAAATGTCAAAAACGTTACTTCAATCACTGATCAGCATTAAAAAAGCCCCATTCTTACAGATCATACAACTAAAAAAGTTGGTTTAGGGTTTAGTTACCCTTTAAGACTGATGACTCTCACTTAATTCTTGCTGAGAAGGAGAAATTAACCCTGTTAAAGGGATAGTTCACTTTGAAATAAATTTTTGATATGTTTTAGCTTTACCTCAAGGTCATCCAAGATGTAGGTGTCTTTGTTTTCTCAGTATTTTCAATTTTGATATTTTTCGGTCAAACCATTGATGTCTGTCAGTCATATAATGGAGGTCTATGGTCACCACCTCAAAGAGCATGCACAGAGAAGTCCAAATTAAACATGATTTAATGACTCGTAAATGCAAGTACACATTGATGACCTAAGACACGAAACGAGCGGTTTGTGTGAGAAAACGAACAGTATTTATATCGTTTTTACCTTGTGTAACACAGCCATGTCAAACGATCACGCATGATCGGTTATATGTCTGTCACTCATTGTTTACACAGAGATTTCGGAAGTTTACCTTTCACTAAACATATATATATATATATAGTATATATATATGTATATATATATATATATGTATATATATATATATATATATGTGAAAGGTTCAGATGCAAAAGCCATTTGAAATTTTCTTCTAGAATGATCATTTTTATCAAGCTTGTATATTTAAGTTCAGTAATTTCACTTATATTGCAATGAAGATTACCTATTAACTGTCATTTAAGTGAAATTACTGAACTTAAATATACAAGCTTGATAAAAATGGTCATTTTAGAAGAAAATTTCAAATGGCACTTAGAGGCTTTTGCATCTGAACTCTTCATACATATATATATATATATATATATAATATATATATATATATATACACACATCATCAACTATTTATAATGGCACTAGTTGGCACCATGGATGAGTGAGTCCTATTAAATCACACTGTCATCACTAGATGGCGTGAGTGATTTTTTTAATGTCTGTCCACATCACTTGTTTTGTGTGTGACACACACACGACTATACATTTCTGTATAAATATAAAGTTCCTTTAAGCAGGAACAACTGAAAAACTACTGTGATGGGAAACCCCTTCAAGCCAAAACCTGAAATCTTTTGCAAGAACATCTCGTGGTTTGCAGGGTCATAATGGTATTTTTTGGCTAAAATTGTAAATCTCCCTGGCACAGACACACAGATTACAGCAGTTCTACTGTATGATGGTGAACGCATGTTTTCACACTTACATGCCCAAACCTTACAGTCACACCCAATGACTCATACACTCACACCCCTGACGTACCTTGATTTTACCAGTAAGTACCTTCACAACTGTTCTACTGAACAACGTTGGCCTGACTAATGGATATGTGCCTGCAGGATATATGAATAACATATTTGAACATTGCTACATTTTATTTCTCAATGTAATGGAAAAATATTTCATAAAAAAAAACAATTCACTAATGTTCATGAAAATTACATAATTCGATAAATTACATCATTCGATAAATGATCACACAGGGTTTTTTAAATAATAAACATCACTTGTACAACAATTTTAGGAACAATAATAATCAGATTCAAAGGGTGCATGCTGTTTAAAAATGCAGTCCAACTTGCTATCCTGTAAGCATCATGGGAAATGAAATGAAATGATGACGACACAGAATTAACCCTCGTTGGTTTATCTAATTCTATTAAGTAAGATTATTAAACAATACAGTCAAGTCTCCTTCAATTATATTGTGCTTTTTACAATATATATTGATCTATAGAAATATAGAAAATCATTCAGCGTACTTAAAATGTTCAATGATATAGCGTAGTAAGAACCCACAATGTATTTCAACATTATTCCATCCAGCTAACAAAAAATATTCTCTTAGAATGTTTCTCTAACGTTCCCATTAAAATATGAACGTGTTATTTCTGTAATGTTCGAGGAACTTTTTGAGAATATTATTAAAGACCATATACTTTTCAATTCAACAATTCTATTAACCTAAACTTAAAGTATTAATAACTTTGAGAGAAACCTGGTCAAAAAAACATTCACTGTAGTATCCTACACTCTGACAGCTTGACATCTGTATCAAATATGACTATTACAGAACTAAAAAGGAAAAGGAAATCAGATGTTGCATCCATGTTATTGGCAACCATTAGGGAACGCCAATATTTGCTTTTGTTTCCGTGGATCGCTGAGTTACTGCAGATGAAGCATCTGTCCTGACAGCAGTTTCCACTCCTCTCCTTTTCTACAGACGCCTACATTCCTTTCAACAAAGCGACGAGTTTCACATTAAAGCCTTTAGTATTACAGAAGGGCTGGATTAGTTTGGAGGAAGGGCTCTTCAGGGTGAGGCAACGTTTATAAGAATGACACTCAGTAGATCTTACATTCACCTCGGACATAAGGGGAAACTTCATCGTTCCTGCTGAATACTCTAGGTAATGCCTTTTATTTGACTTCTCTGTTGGAAGAATTATGCAAACTGTTAAACGACTGTTCTGATTGTAAGAAAACTGATGTCATATGAGAGATAAAGCATTGATTGACGATGTGTTACTTACTTGCATAGGATATGGCAAATTAACTGAGTAATGCTGTGTTTGGGATTTTCACATTGCTGATTATATCTCTCTTTCTCAGCTTGTGAAAATGGAGTCTTTATCTGCTGCAAACACTCAGTTCTCCCTAAACCTGTTCAAGAAGATCAGCAAAGAAAACACATCAGGAAATGTGTTCTTCTCTCCTGTCAGCATCTCCTCGGCTCTGGCCATGGTGTCGCTCGGGGCAAGAGGAAACACAGCGGCTCAGATGATTAAGGTGATCTCACACAATATACTTTTAAACGAGAGGGAAGGGAAAGTAGAGTTAGACAGAGGGACCAGGAAGTGATGCAAGCCTTTGCGCAACGAGTGCATGCATTCCAACCGACTCCAACTCTATTTAAAGCAACAGCACACTCAAAAATGAACATCTTTAAAATATTCACTCGTCCTCAACGCGCTGTGAAAGATTCCCATACTGCTTGTGTACTTCACTCTTAGAAAAAATGGTTTGGTGGAGTTCAGTGCTTTGGCTCAATTTTAAAGAAGCCCTAATGACAAAATAAAGAGGAATGCATTACATTATTGGATAATACTTTCATATTTAGGTATGTTTTTTTTTCCTAGTAATAAACTGTTTTCAAGTTGTTTAAGTCATAGATTGTAATTACATTTTAAAAAACTAAATTAATAAAATGATCTCATGATGGGGAAGTTCTATATGAAGCACTTGATGGAACCATTTAAGATTCTATATAGAACCTTTTCTTCTAAGAGTGATTATATTCCAAATTTCTGTATTTCCAATGCAACATTAAACTGTAAGCAACATTACATATAAGAGTTAATTCACAAATGGGAAATTGTGTTTCAAGAAATGAGACCCAATGTGTAATTTGAGTTCCAACATTGTATAAATCGTAAAGTGGCAGTTATTAATCACTCTTTTCAATTGCATCTTTTTTTATTCTAATGGGTATTTGAGTAGGGATTTTACAATATTGAAGTGATCAAAATAGTGAGGTTATCATCATTAATTCTACCAAAATAATGCTTTGTAGGTCCTGGGCTTTAACAATCCTCCACCTGCACAAGCAATGATGCAACAAGCTCAGAAGCCCCAGATTACATGTGGCGTCAAGGATCAACATGGACCATCAATGATGCAGCAAACCCAGAAACCTCAGTTACCTGCTGAGTTTTTGGTATGGACATTTTCAACACTAACCTCATGGCTTAATGATTATTCAAACAGATGTATTCTCTTAAGTGGTGCATGTATCTTTTGGGTTCATCTGATTAAATCTGATTTTGTTGATGCTAACAGAAATGTCCAGACCAGACGGTACCCGGACGAAAACCCGAGGACCAAATTCATTCCAGCTTCAACAAGTTTATGAGTGATCTGAACAAACCAGGAGTCCCATATGCATTGAGTCTTGCCAACCGCCTCTACGGAGAGCAATCCTACCAGTTTGTTGAGGTAAGACTCGGTTTATTCACTGGAGGATGTGCTCAACTTTAACATTATTTACACCTCAATCGGTTTGCTGTGTTACAGAAATTCCTCAATGACGCAAAAAGCTACTATGAAGCCGGACTGGAGAAGGTGGACTTCAAGAACCAATCACGAGGCTGCTCGCGTCAACATCAACAAATGGGTGGAGAAAAAAACACAAGGTGAAATCCAGCATAAACTTATTCTGAAATTTAAATTTACTCTTCACTCTTACAAATTAAACATTATTTCATGTTTTTTTCAGCACTTTAGGTTCAGCAGAAATTGTCTTTTCATGGGCCATGTTTGGCTTTATGGGTTCTTGAGTTATATAGTGGAAATATCAACCCAACCAGTTCAAATCACTGCTCAAAGTGAACAATGTCCATTTGTATTTTAGAGAAGATCAAGGACTTGGTGCCACAGGGAGCCATCGATGGATGACGAGACTGGTTTTGGTGAACGCCATCTACTTCAAGGGAAACTGGGAGAAGAAATTCCCAAAGGAAACCACCAGAGATGGACAGTTTAAGCTGAACAAGGTGAGATTTCATGCTCTTTTATATAAATTATTTATAACAGTCATAAAGTATGAAATATGAGAGGTTATAATGTGTTTCCATTGATGTTTGGCAGAACTCAAACTAAACCAGTGAAGATGATGCATCAAAAGGCACAAGTTTCCTCTGGGCTTCATCCCAGAGATGAACAGTCTTGTTCTGGAGCTGCCGTATGTCGGGAAGAATCTCAGTATGTTGATCATCCTTCCTAACGAGATGGAAGACGACACCACTGGCCTTCAGAAGGTGATTTGAATGCTTAAAATGGTCATGAACGATTATTATATTATTTTATAATGTTTCCTGGGCTTTTTACACAAAAGATTTTTACACAAGAAAGCTTTGTTTGAAGGGCGTGTCTGTTGTGAGACTTCAGTGTAAACTGCTGGCTTACATGTTTACATATGAAATACTGTAGCTAGTATTACATGTGGTAACGCTTTTCCACCATTCCAGCTATCGAGATTAATGAATAGTAAAAGTATTGATCATATATTTCTGACTTATTTCCATCACATGAAAGTGATTCTCATCATTGCAACACAATTTATGAAGTCTCACAAATGCTTTCACCAAATAGCAATGCAAACACAAAGTAACAGTAAGTGCTTCACTGTGCAGTAACATTGTCATTGATTTCATAACGTTTGGAAAAGGAGTGTTCCTTGATTGCTTTCTGTATATAATTGAATCACAGTTTAAATAAGATTATTTTCATTCTACTAAGATGAAACGAAGTGAAGTCTGTCATTTAGTCGCTGGCTTGATTTGATGCATAAACAGTATTCGAATGACTTTTGAGAAGATAATCTGTCTGAACTTGAATAATTGTACATCAAAAATCACTGATTAAGGGCATTCGAAAAAAGCAAGATTACTTACATGTTTGAGGCGTTGCTGCTGGCAGATCGATATCGGAAAAGTCCGGTTTGCAAAATCTGCATCGAAATTTACCAAATAAATAAATCCACAGTGAAATGCACCTAATACAAAAAAATAATGCACTGCTGAGACATTCCCATTGTTGCAAAAAGAAACCCCATATTAGGATCGTTTGGAAGGTAATGGTATTGATCCTGTGTTGACTCTTTTCTAGTTCCGTGACACTCGCTGGGTTCACACTTTTCTTTTACTGTCTATGGGTTCACACCGGACGTTAAATTGCGACGCGGAATCGAAGGCCGTCTCCTTCCGGCGCCCTCATTAACCTATGATGTCGTTCACACCAGACTGCGGAGCGCCGTCGACGTGAGCGCTCAGTTTCGCGTCTGGTCTATTTTTCGTAGCGATGTGGCAGGAAGTTACACGCAAGAACACTTTACTAATCCCTGTCAATTGTCAACATATAAGCAATTTTCAAATCAAAATACTGCGAGTGACAAATGCGAACACACAAACAAACAGGGAAACAACAGAGAGAGAGAGAGAGAGAGAGAGAGAGAGAGGCAGGAGTTGATAAGTGAAAATGGATGATGTAATCATTAAAGTGGAGAATTACAGGGAGTTGTATCGACCCCCAGCATAGTGTTCAGAATTTCTTGGTTACAGAAACATGGTATATTTATATTGTGAGGTTATTTACTTACCCATGATGTAAAAAAAATAGCTCTGAATAAACAACAACTGCAGCAGAAGCGCTTGTCGACCTGGTGTGAACAGGCAGGCTGCCGACACGCGTGATTTTCCGTTTCGCGCCACTTCCGCGTCCAGTGTGAACCCGGTGGCCAGCACCAAAGACGCACTTTTCAAAGGCGTCACAAGTCTCCACTTTTTAGATCCTGTCGTTTTCTAGCCTTGGTTTCAATAAAAGCAGTTTTTGGAATAACAAGTTTTGTGATTTGAAACTTGCAGTGTATTTTTTATTGTATGACGAACTGTACCGGAGCCCTGAGGGGACCTTTTTTGCAAAATAAATAAATAAATAAAGACTATATTGTGCACGCATTACAATTTCGGGTTTGCTATAGCATCATTAATGCAAATGTGGAACTAGGAATGATAGGTACAGAGCTTTTTTTTCATGCGCATCCACATCCATGCTCTTGTTTTCCTCATAGTAATGACAGTGATGCAAATGGTACACAAACCAGAAATTGTAATGCGTGCATACAAGAAACTTTTGCGTGCACACAAGACACGTTGCACCGCGATGGTCTTTATTTTTTATTTTTGCAAAGGTCGCATTAGGGGCTCCGGCATTACAGTCAAATATCAAGGGAAATTTTAATTCTATTTCTTGACCCCTTTAATTATCCAGCCGTGACCAGCTCAGATGTTTACTTGTTTTCCAATCTGAACTATTCATCTGACATGTCTCTTATTATCCAGCTTGAAAAGGCACTGACCTACGAGAAGCTCATGGAGTGGACCAAACCAGAAGTCATGCTGTCAACAAGAGGTTCAAATATCTCTGCCCAAATTCAAGATGGAGGAAAAATACGACATGAAGAGTCTTCTGATCAGCATGGGAATGGAGGATGTTTTCGACATGCATAAGGTGAATCTTTCAGGGATGTCCTCCAACAACGACCTGGTGCTGTCGAAGGTGATACATAAAGCCTTTGTTGAAGTCAACGAGGAAGGAACCGAAGCGGCTGCAGCCACCGGCGCCATCATGATGACACGGTGTTTAATCATCCCGCAGTTCTTCAACGCAGACCATTCCTTTCCTTTTCTTTATCCGACACAATCCAACCAAGAGCATTTTGTTTTACGGACGCTTCTGCTCTCCATGAGGGAGTTCTGCTGCATGAGACGCTTCCAGCTAGTTTAGGTGATGATCTTCTGGTTCAAATGAGTAGGAGAGACTTGGGACAACTATTGCAATTTACAGGAGAACGTTTTGGATGGGTCTCTTCATGCTACTGTAAATGCAATCAAATCTTTCAGTTTACAGAAATATTTTTGTTGTTTCTTGCACTATATGAGGCTCTGTTATACAAGTTTAATATGTATGCATTATCTGCAACAGTATATTTGTTTTGAGTTTTGTTTGAGTTTTTTAATTTAATTTAAACCACTGTCACAAATAAACTAGTCAAACTGGTGCCAATGAAACTTAAAGTAAACTGGTTTCTGAAAAGGTATTGAGGGGTAACACGGAGGAAATTGAACTAACATTTTAATTAGAAAAATAAATTATTTCAATGTCATATCAGGTGAGATACTGTATGTTGTAATATGTACTCATTCAATTACATTTTTATTGGCTAAAATATTTTTCTGGAACCTACGGGCATTTTCGGTAAACAAAGCATTCCTGGAATTAGGGCCGTCCAACTTTCAATGTAATCCTGAGACCCCGGCCTGGACACTGCGCCCACACTCCTTTCAGGGACCAGGGGGTGAACCTTGCATTGCTGTGTCATGTTGGCGGGGCGCTAGCACATTGCCGTATTCAAATAGATCCAATAATGCAGGCAAAGCACACAACAATGAATGAAAATCTAAATTTAAAATCTAAACCATCAAGAGTGTAACAGACACACATACACTGAGGCAGAGTGAGATCAGAGGATAAGTTGGAGAATGATTACCAGTTAGTTGAGACACGATATTCTACAACAATTACAAAAGTCTTGTTAGTCAAGTCAAGTAGGTGATCAGGTGACTCAGTGGTGTCTAAAACTCCATCAGGTGACCCAATGGAAAAAAAAACCCAGGTTAGTCGGGGGCCAGTTCTCCTCTGGCGTTCACGAACTAGAGGCCGAATTTTCAGTAACTGTAAGGTAAAAATATTTTTGAATGTCACTAAACAGACTTTAAACGTGAACCTGTGATAAATGCTGACAGCATTCAAATGCGTATTAAGAATTGGTTCTATAGTTATGTGCGTTTGAATATTTGTGCGCAGGTTTGCAATTCCTTACAAAACCATGCCTGAACAAACTACTTGTCTTGTCTACAAATTTGATACAGAATTTTTTTTTCTAAAATTTTTTAGACGACTCTTCTCTTAATCAGTCCAGCTTTGCTTGATTGTGTGTAGGACAGTCTTGAAGGACCTCGGTGCTGTCTTGGCAGTCGACTCTCTTTCGCTGCCTGTCTCTAGTGGCGAGTCGATGAATTGCAGTTTAAGTCACTTGCGTGTTAGTTTCAAGAGAGATTCAGGAAGGTTTCTGCTTCCTCCAACACACACAGAAACTTCATATTTCCTGCCGCATACTCTTGGTAAGGCTTTTTATTTAACTTCTCTATTTGCTAGAAGTACTTTAATTCAATGTACTGAGTAAACAGGTCTAATAGAACAGATTTGTACACTTCAATTATGTATGTGCGACGGTGAAAATAATGCAAACTGTTTAAACTACTTCTCCAAGTATGTCAAAACTGAGATCATTTGAGAGATAAAACAAATTGACTGTTTCTTTATTTACAGGAAATGACAACTGAACTGAGCAATGCTGTGTTTGGAATTTAATTCTTTTCATGTTGTTATGCTGATCGTATCTCTCACTCTCTTCTACTTTCTAGCTTGTGAAAATGGAGCATTTGACTGCAGCAAACACGCAGTTCTGCCTTGACCTGTTTAAGAAGATCAGCGGAGGAAACGCATCAGGAAATGTGTTCTACTCTCCTGTCAGCATCTCCTCGGCTCTGGCCATGGTGTCGCTCGGTGCAAGAGGAAACACAGTGGCTCAGATGAATAAGGTGATCTCACACAATATACTTTTAAAAGAGGGTGACGGGAGAATAGAGTTAAACAGAGGGAAGTGATCCAAGCCTTTGCACAAGCCTTTGAACAAGCTTAAAATGCGTTCCAGATTTAAAAGTGGCCATGAACTGCATTGTTTTATTATTTTATTATGTTTCTGGGGTGCACTTAGATCCAGCCGTTGATCACACATATCATTTTCATGCTTCCCCGTCATTGCAAGTGTTGACTTCAATCATGTGTGCTTTTTCCTAACCTGATTTTAGCCTCTGATTTAAACGCTCTGTTTGAAGGGGCGTGTCTGCTTTAAGACTTCAATGTAAACGCCCACTGCTGTGATTGGCTAACATCTTTGCCCATGTGAAATAGCTGAGTATTACATGTGGGGACTCTCACGTAAAACGTTAAGCACGTTTTTACTATTACAGCTCTCAAGGGTAACTTGTGTTGTTTGTTGATTATAGAATTATATTTAGATTAACCTATATAGCCAGAGATTGCAAAAGTACCCACATCCTTCACTCAAGCGAAAAGTACAGATACTCACGTCACGTTTAAAAAGACTTGTATAAAAGATGAAGTACACAACACTTTTTCACTCAAGGCAAAGTAAAAAGTATGGGCTCTACTTAAGTATAAAGTTGACATTGCTACTACCTGTTTTAGTGTCGCACTGGTAACTGGACCTCACATTCTATTAAAACTTTAATACAAATGAACTATTATTAGCTATAATGAATGTATCCAGACTGAACAACCACCATGTAGAACACAAGCAGCGAAAAGACTAAGCTGATGGAGTTATACTGTAAATTTAATTTAAGTACGAACAGAAAGAAAATTAGAATGCAAGCATTATTTGCACTTAAACCTGGTTTACCGGTTTTGCAACATATGTAAACTATCTGATCTTGTATAAGTTATCTTTATTAACTCTACCATAACAATGTTGTGTAGGTCCTGGGCTTTAACAATGAACCACCAATGATGCAACAAACCGAGAGTCTTCCAACACCAGCTAAACTCAAGGTTTCGGATGAATATTTCCATCAAACACTAACCCAGTTAACAGTAACCCAGTTGAACTTTAGCTCAAGGTTCTGTTGCATGAACATCTGTATTTACTGTAGAGATGCATGTATCCTTTGGGTTCGTCTGATTCAACTGATTAAATCTGATATTGTTGATGCAAACAGAAATGTCCAGAGGAAAAACCTGAGGACCAAATTCATTCCAGCTTCAACACGTTTATGAGTGATCTGAACAAACCAGGAGTCCCGTATGTGTTGAGTCTTGCCAACCGCCTCTACGGAGAGCAATCCTACCAGTTTGTTGAGGTAAGACTTGGTTTATTCACTGGAGGATCTGGAAGTATTCTTAACTTTGATATCATTTACACCTCAATCGGTTTGCTGTGTTACAGAAATTCCTCAATGACGCAAAAAGCTACTATGAAGCCGGACTGGAGAAGGTGGACTTCAAGAACAAATCAGAGGCAGCTCGCGTCAACATCAACAAATGGGTGGAGACAAAAACACAAGGTGAAATCCAGCATAAACTGACTCTCAATTTCAATCTTATTCTACACTCTTACAAAAATAAGTTCAGCAAAATGAATTATCATGGGCCATGTTTGGCTTCATGGGTTCTTGACTTGAGCTAAATTAAAAAAATATCAAACTAACCATTTCAAATCACTGCTCAAACTAAACTACATATTTTAGAGAAGATCATGGACTTGGTGCCACAGGGAGCCATCGATGAGATGACGAGACTGGTTTTGGTGAACGCCATCTACTTCAAGGGAAACTGGGAGAAGAAATTCCCAAAGGACGCCACCAAAGATGGACAGTTTAAGCTGAACAAGGTGAAATTACATGCTCTTTTTTAGTATTATTTTAATAATATTTGTAAAATCTGATGGGTTATAATGTGTTTCCATTTATGTGCGGCAGAATCAAACTAAACCAGTGAAGATGATGCATGAAAAGGAGAAGTTTCCTCTGGGCTTCATCCAAGAGATGGACAGTCAGGTTCTGGAGCTGCCGTATGACGGGAAGAATCTCAGTATGTTGATCATCCTTCCTAACAAGATGGAAGACGACACCACTGGCCTTCAGAAGGTGATTTGAACGCTGAAATTATCCAGCCGTGACCAGTCAGATGTTTACTTGTGGAGCATTTTCATTTTGATTGAACTATTCATCTGACATGTCTCTCTTATTATCCAGCTTGAAAAGGCACTGACCTACGAGAAGCTCATGGAGTGGACCAAACCAGAAGTCATGTGTCACAAGAGGTTCAAATATCTCTGCCCAGATTCAAGATGGAGGAAAAATACGACATGAAGAGTCTTCTGATCAGTATGGGAATGGAGGATGTGTTTGACCCACAGAAGGTGAATCTTTCAGGGATGTCCTCCAACAACGACCTGGTCCTGTCGAAGGTGATCCATAAAGCCTTTGTTGAAGTCAACGAGGAAGGAACTGAAGCAGCTGCAGCCACCGGCGCCGTCATGACGCTTTTGAGTTACATTGAACCGAAGGTCTTCAACGCAGACCATCCTTTCCTTTCTTCATCCGACACAATCCATCCAAGAGCATTTTGTTTTACGGACGCTTCTGCTCTCCATGAGGGAGCTCTGCTGCATGAGACGCTTCCAGCTAGTTTAGATGATGATCTGGTTCAAATGAGTAGGAGAGATTCGAGACAACTATTGCAATTTACAGGAGAACGTTTTGTATGGGTCTCTTCATGCTACTGTATATGCAATCTTGCACTATTTGTAGGCTCTGTTATACAAGTATAGCCTAATATGTATGCATTAACTGTAACAGTATATTAAACATAAATTAAACAAATCTTCATTAAACTAGCTTTGTTTGAGTTTTTATTGTTATTTAATTTAAACCACTGTCACAAATAAACTCAAAATAAACTCAAACACTCCTTTCAGGGCCAGGGGTGAACCTTGCATTGCTGTGTCATGTTGGCGGGGCACTAGCACATTGCCGTATTCAAATAGATCCAAAAATGCAGGCAAAGCACACAACAATGAATGAAAATCTAAACCATCAAGAGTGTAACTGTCACGATGCTGCGCTGAGGCAAGTTCCAAAGAGTTCACAAAGGCTAGCAAATCCAAATAACAGTAGGTTTATTCCAGAAGACGAAGAGCGCAGCACGCACACATCAGAGTGATACAAACAATACCGGACAACAGACAGAGCACAAGCAGGAACTAAATACACAGAGATAATTAACAAATGACTAACAGCTGTGATGAAGGTGATTGGTGTCCATGGTGACTGATCAGTGGCGGGAAACTTAGACAGGGAAACACATGTGAGGAGTGAAACTTTGACAGTAACAGACACACATACACTGAGGCAGAGTGAGATCAGAGGATAAGTTGGAGACTGATTACCAGTTAGTTGAGACACAATGTTCAACAACAATTACAAAAGTCTTGTTAGTCAAGTATATTTATATAGCACTTTTCACAATATAGTTTGCATCAAAGCAGCTTTACAGTATCAATCAAAACATAATAACAATGTTCGTTTCTTAGAGGAAAAATATCCACGTTTGGTAGAGCTGATCAATGGTATTACTGATTGGTTCATTCATTTGAATATCCCCAACTGAGCAAGCCAAAGGCAACAGTGGCAAGGAACCAAAAAACTCCTTCAAGTGACCTAATGGGGTCCTAAAACTCCATCAGGAGACCCAATGGTGTCCTAAAACTCCATCAAGTGACCTAATGGTGTCCTAAAACTCCATCAAGTGACCTAATGGTGTCCTAAAACTCCATCAAGTGACCTAATGGTGTCCTAAAACTCCATCAAGTGACCTAAAGGTGTCCTAAAACTCCTTCAAGTGACTTAATGGTGTCCTAAATCTCCATCAGGTGACCCAATGGTGTCCTAAAACTCCATCAAGTGACCTAATAGTGTCCTAAAACTCCATCAAGTGACCTAAAGGTGTCCTAAAACTCCTTCAAGTGACTTAATGGTGTCCTGAAAACTCCATCAGGTGACCCAATGGTGTCCTAAAACTCCATCAAGTGACCCAATGGTGTCCAAAACTCCATCAAGTGACCTAATGGTGTCCTAAAACTCCAAGTGACCTAAAGGTGTCCTAAAACTCCTTCAAGTGACTTAATGGTGTCCTGAAACTCCATCAGGTGACCTAATGGTGTCCTAAAACTCCAAGTGACCTAAAGGTGTCCTAAAACTCCATCAAGTGACCTAAAGGTGTCCTAAAACTCCTTCAAGTGACTTAATGGTGTCCTGAAAACTCCATCAGGTGACCTAATGGTGTCCTAAAACTCCTCAAGTGACCTAATAGTGTCCTAAAACTCCATCAAGTGACCTAAAGGTGTCCTAAAACTCCTTCAAGTGACTTAATGGTGTCCTAAATCTCCATCAGGTGACCCAATGGTGTCCTAAAACTCCATCAAGTGACCTAATAGTGTCCTAAAACTCCATCAAGTGACCTAAAGGTGTCCTAAAACTCCTTCAAGTGACTTAATGGTGTCTGAAAACTCCATCAGGTGACCCAATGGTGTCCTAAAACTCCATCAAGTGACCCAATGGTGTCCTAAAACTCCATCAAGTGACCTAATGGTGTCCTGAAAACTCCAAGTGACCTAAAGGTGTCCTAAAACTCCTTCAAGTGACTTAATGGTGTCCTGAAAACTCCATCAGGTGACCCAATGGTGTCCTGAAAACTCCATCAAGGGACCTAAAGGTGTCCTAAAACTCCTTCAAGTGACTTAATGGTGTCCTGAAAACTCCATCAAGTGACCCAATGGTGTCCTAAAACTCCATCAAGTGACCTAATGGTGTCCTGAAAACTCCATCAAGTGACCGAATGGTGTCCTAAAACTCCTTCAAGTGACTTAATGGTGTCCTGAAAACTCCATCAGGTGACCCAAATGGTGTCCTAAAACTCCATCAGGTGACCCAATGGTGTCCTGAAAACTCCATCAAGTGACCTAAAGGTGTCCTGAAAACTCCATCAGGTGACCCAATGAAAAAAAAAAAAAACTTTGGGAGATCCCAGGCTCAGTCCGGGGCCAGTTCTCCTCTAGCGTTTACGAAATAGAGGCCTGATTTACAGTAACAAAATATATTTGAATGTCACTAAACAGACTTTAAACGTGAACCTGTGATAAATGCTGACGGCATTCAAATGCATATTAAGAATTGCTTCTATAGTTATGTGCGTTTGAATATTTGTGCGCAGGTTTGCAATTCCCTACAAAACCATGCCTGAACAAACTACTTGTCTTGTCTATAAATTTGATACAGAATTTTTTCACATTTTTTTTTAGACGACTATTCTCTTAATCAGTCCAGCTTTGCTTGATTGTGTGTAGGATGGTGTTGAAGGACCTCGGTGCCGTCTTGGCAATCAACTCTCTTTTGCTGCCTGTCTCTAGTGGCGAGTCGATGAATTGCAGTTTAAGTCACTTGCGTGTTAGTTTCAAGAGAGATACAGGAAGGTTTCTGCTTCCTCCAACACACACAGAAACTTCACATTTCCTGCCGCATACTCTAGGTAAGGCTTTTTATTTAACTTCTCTATTTGCTAGAAGTACTTTAGGTAACACTTTATTTTACGGTGTCTGTGATACAGAGTAATTACTTAATTACTTAGTAGTAAACATTGTAATAACATGTAACAAAATGTAATTAACTGGTAACTAAAGTTATGGAACAGCCTGTACTTACAGATTGTAATTACACACATGTAATAGGCAGCTACTCTTTCACATGTGTAACAGGCCGAGTCGGTTACATGTGTTACCGACTTGGTACAATGTAACAAGTACTTAATATGTTACTATGGTAAAAAGCCTACAGTTACACATGGTCATTTTGTACCTTCTAATATAAAGTGTATCAAGTACTTAAGTGCACCTCATGAGTATCTACTGTACATATCTTATCCATCTGAATTAACCCACTAGTTCACAGCTTAAATACATGCAGTAGCTTCTTAATGACATTCAATTTACATAATATTACACAGGTATAAGCTACGAAAATAAAGTGTATCAAGATTGTATTTAAGTGTACCACATGTGTTTTAAAGTGTACTACATGTTTATTTGACTTTGTCAAAACTGAGATCATTTGAGACATAAAACAAATTGACGGTTTCTTTCTTTACAGGTGACAACTGAACTGAGCAATGCTGTATTTGGGATTTAATTCTTTTCATGTTGTTATGCTGATCGTTTCTCTCTCTCTTTCTAGCTTGTGAAAATGGAGCATTTGACTGCAGCAAACACGCAGTTCTGCCTTGACCTGTTTAAGAAGATCAGCGGAGGAAACGCATCAGGAAATGTGTTCTACTCTCCTGTCAGCATCTCCTCGGCTCTGGCCATGGTGTCGCTCGGTGCAAGAGGAAACACAGTGGCTCAGATGATTAAGGTGATCTCACACAATATACTTTTAAAAAAGGGTGACGGGAGAATAGAGTTAAACAGAGGGAAGTGATCCAAGTCTTTACACAAGCCTTTGAACAAGCTTAAAATGCATTCCAGATTTTAAAGTGGCCATGAACTGCATTGTTTTATTATTTTATTATGTTTCTGGGGTGCACTTAGATCTAGCCGTTGATCACACATATCATTTTCATGCTTCCCCGTCATTGCAAGTGTTGACTTCAATCATGTGTGCTTTTTCCTAACTTGATTTTAGCCTCTGATTTGAACGCTCTGTTTGAAGGGGCGTGTCTGCTTTGAGACCCACTGCTGTGATTGGCTAACATCTCTTGCCAATGAAATAGCTGAGTATTACATGTGGGACTCTCTCTGAAAACGTTTAGCACGTTTTTACTATTACAGCTCTCAAGGGTAACTTGTGTTGTTTGTTGATCATAGAATTATATTTAGATTAACCTATATAGCCAGAGATTGCAAAAGTACACAAATCCTTCACTCAAGCGAAGTACAGATACTTACGTCACGTTTAAAAGACTTGTGTAAAAGATGAAGTACACTACACTTTTTCACTCAAGGTAAAGTAAAATAGTATGGGCTCTAGTTAAGTAAAAAGTAGACATTGTTACTACCTATTTTAGTGTCGCGCTGGTAACTGCACCTCACATCCTATTAAAACTTTAATACAAAAGAACTATTATTAGCTATTAGCCAATGAATGTATCCAGACCTGAACAACCACCATGTAGAACACAAGCAGAGAAAAGACTAAGCTGATGGTTTAAGTAATATTAAGTTATAATTTAAGTTTATAATTTAAGTAAAATTTAAGTGGTACTGTAAATTTAATTTAAGTATAAACAGAAATAAAATTAGAATGCACTTCACCTGGTTTACCGGTTTTACAACATATGGAATCAATCTGACTTAATCTGTCAGGTTTAGTTTACAATTACATAATCTCTCTCATATTTGGCCGATGCGTGACAACACATGTTGACATCGCTAACTTCCTCTGTCTCATCCATAACGTTAGCCATTATTCCTGTTGCCTTCTACCTTGCTACGTGGGAGCTTATAGCTAGCCTACCTACTGTACGTCTGTGGTGCGTAATAGTCAAGACAATTATACACCAATGGGGGAGTCATGTTTTATGTTGAAAAAGGGCGTTATATGTATGTATGAAATCCAGATGTACTACATCCTTCATGTTGCTACTGTCATGTGATCTACCAGAGTCAGTTGCATTGCTTCACTGCCATTCATAAATCCTCTCCTGTGGCCTCGGATAGGAAAGTGTCCATCGAATGTGCATTTCAGAATCTTGGAAGTAGCGGGTCATCATTTAAGTTTACAATATATGTTGTATAAGTTATCTTTATTAACTCTACCATTACAATGTTGTGTAGGTCCTGGGCTTTAACAATGAACCACCAATGATGCAACAAACCGAGAGTCCTCCGACACCTGCTGAACTCAAGGTTTCCGTATGAATATTTCCATCAAACACTAACCCAGTTAACAGAGAACTTTAGCTCAAGGTTCAGTTGCATGAACATCTGTATTTACTGTAGAGATGCATGTATCCTTTGGATTCGTCTGATTCAACTGATTAATCTTCGGAATCACCGGATGTGTTGTTTTTAACGCTGTGTGGGAACGCTGTGCGCATCTGGCTGCCGCTCAAATCTTCGTCTATTGTTTACGTTGCTTTTTGGACAGTTGGTATACATCCTTGTAGACCCTTTCTGCATCCTACTACAAACTGAACTTCCTTTTTGTTGCTGTTACGGTTGGGAACTCTTTGCTGTCAGCCTGCTATCGAGCCCTCTCACCGCTCCTCTCCTCCATCTGTTGTTGGACTGCCTGTGAGGTGAGTTAACACTCTTCTTACCAGTAGTTCGATTAGCTTGCTGTCAGGTTGGGTAGCTTTCCTCTCCGTAAGCTTTTACAGATGTTGTGATAGTTGTGGTCCAGGCTAACGTGATGAGCTGATAGCTGACTTTCTCATGTGGTGATTACAAACACAACAAAGGTTTTAGCACTCGTGCTATCTCTGGTCTCCCTTATTTTTTCTGGATTACCTTCCAACATGGATTTTGGATACCTATCAAATTTGGATACCTGAGCGAACTCAGGGCGCTAAATCGCACCCCACGCCTTGAGCTCTGAAACGCATGATCAAATAACAGAACCCTGGTCAAACCAAAACATCTTAATAAGTGACTTTCGTCCACCGCGAATGCTTGTCTGCGAAAAAAGTCAGATTTCAATGTCAATTCAGCTGATAACTCAGATGTGCTGCAAAACCACCTTGCTCTGCTGAACTGTCACTCTATCACGGACAAAGGCATCTGAATGAACTTATAACTGACAAAAACCTGGATATGATATTCCTTACTGAGACCTGGCAAACACCGAATGACTTCATGCATCTTTAAGAAATAGTTTACCCAAAAATTAAAATTCTGTCAGTATTTACTCAACCTCCATAGTATGTATTTTTCCTACTATGGTAGTCAATGGGGAATGAAATCTGTTTGATTAAAACATTTTTCCAAATATCTTCCTTTGTGTTCAGCAGAACAAATAAACACATAGGGCTCTATCTTGCACCCGGCGCAAATGACTTTATACACTAACGAATGTATCATTCCAACGCATTCTCATCCCAAGGCGCCATATATGACACTTTTGCAAAAGCGTAATATCCAACGCACATGGCACCCTTTAGCGCCAAATGAGACGGTTAAGATTAGGTATGGGGTAGGGGTAGGGTTAGACCACTAGGAGGCGCCTTCTGCCTGCTTTATTTTTACATCTCATTTGGCGCTGAATGGGTGCCATGTGCGTTGGATATTTATGCTTTTGCAAAAGCGTTGTATATGGCGCATTGGGAATGAGAACGGGCTGATCATTCATATTTTGCACACGCGCGAAGCAGGCTTTTTTCCCTCCAAGACGCACGTCTGTAAACCAGGAAATGAACTTGAGCTCCCTGGGCGGATCGGCGCAAAAGGGAGGTGTGTTTCAGCGCAAACATTCCCTAGTGCTATTTTACATTTCCAGAAAACAATTGCGCCACTGACCAGAAAAAACTGGTCTAAAGTCAGTGGCGCATTGCGCGTTGTTTTAATGCTATTTTAAGCGTGTATGCTTTGCCATAATGTAGCGGGTGCACAACGTACACTTTGATTCTCTCATCAACACAGATGCAGCGGTTTTTATTTTTGCAAATCATACATTATAACAAGGAAAAATATTAACAAATGAGGGAAATCTTTGTGGTTTACATGAAGATGAAAAACCCTAATTACCCAATTTTTTAAGGCTAACTGTAGCACTGAAGGATCAGAAACATATGTATATAATGTTTAATCGACGCTGATTTGGGAGGGTTTCTCCCATCCCCATACAACATCACTTCTGTCTTTCACTGCCCTGACAAGAACGTCGGTCTCCTCGCTGTGAAAGCTCCTGGCGCACGCCTGGTAAACCCGCCGTTATAATAACAATTCATCATGCAACATGCGCACCTGCTCTTAGAGGGTGTGTTGGATGGCGCTCTGATTGGTTTATTTCACATTACGCCCAAACCACACCCATGAATACTGAAGCTACTTCAGACCAACCTCTTTTAGATTTGCACCTGGTGCAAGAGGCATTTATCCCGCCGGGAAAATAGCAACAGCGACGGGATCCCGCCCAGCAAAGTTACTTGTGCTTTGCGCTTTGATACTTGCGTTTCAGATCGCTTAAAAAAGGGCCCATAGAGGTTTGGAACAACATGAGGGTTGAGTAAATACTGACAGAATTTTCATTTTTGGGTGAAGTAACCCTTTAATCTGCTAACACCATACGGATACCAGCACCTGTCAAAGCCGCTTATCCACCAAGTAAGTGGACTTGTGGTCGTCTGATCGCAACTTCATAACAATTACTCAACTGGACTTCCACACTACTACGACTTTTGGATATATGGTATTGAAAATTCCCTCAAACAGTCCCATAACAATCATGCTGATTTATAGACCACCCAAACAGCAAAATGATTTTTTCTCTGAACTAAGTGAACTACTGAACGTGTAACCTGTGATTCATCATCCAAAGTCATCCTGCTTGGTGACTTTAACATTCACGTTTATACTGCCTGTTCAAATAGGACTCTAATTAATGACTGTTCCTGGACTGCTTTAAACTTTATCAAAATGTTAACTTCCCAACTTATACTCATGGCCACACACTTGACTTAGTTTGTACATCTGGCTTGAATGACATCTCCGTCAATGGTCTGGTTACTACTATCTCTGATCACAAGCATATTACCCTCTGATTTTGTATTAACATTTGAAACTAAACGTACTGCCAATGTTAACATCTCTTATCGTAAGATTAATGTTATTAATGCTGGTATGTTCTCTGCATCTATTACTTCTGCTATTTCTAATGTTTTTCATTTCACCTGTCCATCCAAAATATTTGATTCATACCACTCTGACATTGCTGATGTTTTAGATGAGCATGCTCCAATTAGAACTAGGTCTGTTCCCTTGTCCCAGCTCTTCGCCGGGGTTTACTGCAGAGCTCACGGGCCATGAAAGCAAAAGGGAGGCAGCTGGAACGTCTCTTTCGGAAAACCAATCTGACTGTACACTACCAAACACTTTCGGACCATTTTAAACTTTACAAAACCGCCTTGAATACAGCTCACTCTTCCTATGTCGCTAAAACCATTGCTAACGCAAACAACAGGCCAACACAATTTAGTATTGAAAATAAGCTTGTTCAGGCACCTGCGTACAATGCCTGTCTGACAAGAATCTGACGACTTGTGCTGTTCTTTTCTGCAACACTTTCAGGGAAAGCTGGAGGCTTTCCGTGGGACTTTTAGTGATGAGTCGACCACTTCTAGTTGTGAGCAAGCTCAGATACAAACACTTAGTAACTTTATGTTGACCAACCCCATTTTGATTAGCGAAATGATACAGAAATCCAATTCTTCTTCTTGCCGGCTGGATCCTGCACCTACAACCCTTCTTGAAACAATGTACCTCTGTCATTTTTGCACCTATCTCACATCTTGTAAACATGTCTCTTCTCTCTGCCTCTGTTTCAGTCTCACTAAAGACGGCTGCAGTTACTCCTATTCTTAAAAGAACTAATCTGGAGCCAACTGACTACACTAACTATCGCCCAATCTCCAATCTAACGTATGTCTCAAAAATCATGGAAAAGGTTGTCGCCACTCAATTGCAGTCATATGTATCTATCAACAATGGTGTTGATTTATTTTCAGTCTGGTTTTCGCGAAAACCACAGTACTGAAACAGTATTAGCAAGGGTTATCAATGACCTTTTACTCTCTGGTGACTCTGGGAACCTTTCCTTAAGCCCGGAACACACCAAGCCGACGGGCGGCCGTCTGGCAGATTTTTTTTGCGTTGGCCAACTAAGTTTTCTCTGTGTGAACGCACGAATTGTCCGTGCCGTTGGCTGAAAATCAGTCCGCGTCGGGTTTTGTTTCGCGCGATTCGACATGTGGAATCAGTGTTGGACCGTTGGGGAAAGAGAGAACTCTGATTGGCTGTTCAGCTTAGTGAAACAGTCAGTACACGAGAATAAATGCAAAACAGCAAGCAAAGTCAAAACGGTAAAGATAGAAGGCTGTTCTTATGTTACGTCTTCTTACCTGAGTGTTCCTTGGCGAATATTTCAATTTTAACATGAGTGGAGTGGAATAAAGCAAGTGTTCAGCAGGATTGATATTCAAAAAGGTAAGCACGCGCTGCTTTGTTTACATTATGCATCTACAGCCGGCAACGTCGGTTTTCTTTTTTCAATGACGAATATATAGACTAATATATCTGCAGAAATAGACAGTTGTCTAATTACACGCAGGCGCAGAACACACATTCCTGCTCACAGTTGCCTGTAGTTCTCTCGGAGTGGTCAAGTGCAGCTTTTTACCTCGATGAGCGGGGACAAGAGGTGACAACACAGTTGCCTTTCATCAGTGCTAGTTTGTTGGCGTCGGCTTGGTGTGTTTCGGGCTTTACTTTTACTACTCAACCTCAGCTCAGCTCTTGATACTATCTGCCATAAAGTCCTACTCATGCGCCGCCAGAGATTGGTATCTCAGGTGCCAGCGTTATCCTGGTTTTCTTCCTATCTGACAGAAATACTACATCACTATGCACAATCACATATCTCCAACTGTCACTCTCAAACAAGGTGTCCCACAGGGATCAGTTTTCTGGCCCATTACTATTTATTATTTAAATTTTGCCTCTCGGACAAATTATCGCCGCCTCGGTTTTCACTACCACTGCTACGCCGACGATATCCAAATATATACTGCTTGTCGACCGGATTCTATTCTCCAGATAACACAGTCTCATCCTAAATTTGTCAAATAACTGGCGTTTTGGGACGTCTTTTGACCATTCGTCAATATACGACTTTTTAGGGCCCCCTTAAACGTCGGTGGATGACAACCCCGGGTCGTTCATACAACTGACGCTTTACCTTTAACGTCAGTTAGGTGATGAGTTGGGTTTAGGGTTAGGTTTAGGTCTGGGTAGAGTTAGGATCCCATAACGTCATCTACCGACGTTTAAGGGGGCCCGAAAAAGTCGTATATTGACGAATGGTCAAAAGACGTCCCAAAACGTTAGTCATATGACGAATTGGGATGAGACTGCGCTGCTCCAGACCACATCTCTATCATCATGCATTAAGAAATTAAAAACCTGGCTCAATGCCAATTTTCTCAGTCTGAATCTGACTAAAACAGAAATATTAATTACTGGCCCTCCATCTCAGACAAAAATTGTGAGTAGTATTTCCAGACTTGACCTTGACGCTGACATTAATAACTCCGTCTGCTACTGTCAAAAACTTGGGTATCATCTCTTGACCCTGCACTGACGTTCGACTCTGTACATTAGTCAACTTTGTAAAGCGTCCTTTTTTCATCTGCGTCGTATTACCAAACTCCGTTCCTATGTCAGTCCAAAAGACGCTGAGGCACTTAGTACACGCGTTCATCACATCACGCCTTGACTATTGTAATGTTCTTTTTTCTGGACTTCCAGCACAATATATCCCACGTAACGTTTACAATATATTCAAAACTCTGCCGCAAGAATACTAACTAAAAAAAACTAAAACACTAAAAAAAACTTCCCATATCACTCCAATTCTGTTTAAGCTGCACTGGCTACCTGTGTCATCCTGTATCACTTACAAAATTCTTCTGCTTACCTTTAAGTCACTCAATGGTCTTGCCTCGGCCTATCTCTCTAACTTACTTTCTCCTTATATTCCCCCTTCGAACTCTCCAGATCTTCTGGCTGTGATCTCCGATGTGAGGAGAGATTTCGTAAATCATCTATGGGCGCCAGGTCTTTCTCTGTAATCGCCCTAAGCTATGGAATTCTCTTCCATTGGCTCTCAGGACAACAACAACGCTTGCACAAATTTAAAGGGCGGGTTTACTGCTCTTTTTCTTTGCATGATTGTGTTTATGGGGTGCAATATAACATGTATCCGTGGTTTTTCTTTTTTTAAAGTCTTATTTTTCATAAATTTCACCTTTATTGTCAGCCGCGCTTTCCCCTGTCCCCTGAACGAGCGGATGACTTCCTGAGTCTATGAAAACACTCCCTCAGAATGACGTAGTGGGCTCAGATTGGTTCGTTTGGGCCGGTGTGTTGTGATTGGCTAAACTGTCGTCACGTGTAAGATTAACGCCCATGACCTTTACGGGCGAAACGGCGGCATGCCAAATGTGGATAACATAGACGGTGGATACACGTAAATAATGATGTTGAGACTGCAGTATCAGTGAGGCAGAATCAGACCGAGAAAGCCGCGATGAATCGAGTCAAGCAGAACCTCACCACACACGGCTCTTAATAAAGGTTTCTGAATGATAATTTGCTTCATTTTTTAACTTAATACACGTTTGTTTTACACAATAGCATCTGACTGGCAACGATAGCAACTGACTGGCTAACTAATGTTATACTCAAACAGCGTTTGCAGGTTTACGTTCTTGATCAGAATCGAAAATAAAGTCATAAAGCATATATATATGAAAAATACATTTTACAAAATTAGTACTTATACAAAATTCAGGTCCATAATGTTTGTACGCATTTGCCCGTAGACACAAAATAGCCTAACTAGTAGCCCATAAAGCCTACAAAGCCAGCACTGGCATTTGAAAAAAAAAAATACAACGCTACGTACGGGAATTATACATGCAAATACATTTAAAATGATGAAGTCTTAGCCTACTTACAGTGTGGCCCAACAACTGCTGACTTTTAACTGCTGGTTTTAAAGTTGGATCTGCTTCATGATTCTAGAAACAGTTTCTTGTTTACGTTAATCCAGTGTTGAACTCGTGGAGATTCTGGAAGCTGTCTCTCTGTAAATGCGCAGCACAGAGAGCTAGATTACCATAGTCACTTTCAGGAATATAATCAAACACAAATTGTATCCATTGTTGTCGAAGTATAGTGTCCGTGGGAAGCCCGAAACACAGAAGACCTGACCGCTGCGTGAACACAACTCACTTGACGAGGAGCTGCTGAAATATGATCATGCCCGTTTCCTGCATATTCCAGAGGGAGTGGTTGATGCAAATGTGTGGGTTAGTGACGTACCATAACCCAGCTGTAGTCCTAAACGAGTCGTTTTTGTAGGCAATTTTACTTCCTGATTTTTAAAAGACGATATCTCTGCTTAGACTAAACTTTCAGTGCTGCAACTTTGCAGATACTCTTCATGCACCAATAGCAACATTACACACTATTTAAAATCAAAAAAGTGAAATCGCAGTAAACCCGCCCTTTAAGCATAAACTCAAAACACATTTGTTTAACCAGTATTTCAGTCATGACACAGTCACAATGTTAACTTAGGCTCCAATCATTTTTTGCATATTTACTCCAACTGTACACCCGGCTGTCTATAATAATGTTTATTGTCTTTGTTTCTGTTTGTATGGCAAATTTATGCAACTGCATTCGCTCATTACTTGGACTGGGCAAATGTCCATTGTCCATTGTCTTATATTCTTGACCCTGCACTGTTATGTAAATTGTCTGTTTATATGTAAAATGTTGTATTGACTGTAAGTGTGAAGCGTCCTGGAGCTTGGGAAAGGCGCTATATAAATTAAACTTATTATTATTATTATTAAATCTGATATTTCTGATGCAAACAGAAATGTCCAGAGGAAAAACCTGAGGGACCAAATTCATTCCAGCTTCAACAAGTTTATGAGAGAGCTGAACAAACCACGAGTCCTGTATGCGTTGAGTCTTGCCAACCGCCTCTACGGAGAGCAATCCTACCAGTTTGTTGAGGTAAGACTCGGTTTATTCACTGGAGGATCTGGAAATGTTCTCAACTCTAATATCATTTACACCTCAATTGGTTTGCTGTGTTACAGAAATTCCTCAATGACGCAAAAAGCTACTATGAAGCCAGACTGGAGAAGGTGGACTTCAAGAACCAATCAGAGGCAGCTCGCGTCAGACATCAACAAATGGGTGGAGAAAAAAACAAAAGGTGAAATCCAGCATAAACTTACTCTCAATTTGAATCTTATTCTACAGTCTTACAAAAATAGTTATTTCATGTGTTTTTGCAGCACTTTAATTTCAGCAAAAATGTATTTTCATGGGCCATGTTTGGTTTCATGGGTTCTTGACTTGAGCTAAATTTAATAAAATATCGAACTAACCAGTTCAAATCACTGCTCAAACTAAACAATGTCCATTTGTATTTTAGAGAAGATCAAGGACTTGGTGCCACCGGGAGCCATTACTCCGAGCACGAAACTAGTCTTGGTGAACGCCATCTACTTCAAGGGAAACTGGGAGAAGAAATTCCAAAGAGAAGCCACCAGAGATGGACAGTTTAAGCTGAACAAGGTGAGATTTCATGCTCTTTTTATATATAAATATTTAATAATATTTGTAAAGTATCTAAATAGAGCAGTTATTAATGTGTTTCCATTGATGTTTGGCAGACTCAAACTAAACCAGTGAAGATGATGCATCAAAAGGAGAAGTTTCCTCTGGGCTTCATCCCAGAGATGAACAGTCTTGTTCTGGAGCTGCCGTATGACGGGAAGAATCTCAGTATGTTGATCATCCTTCCTAACAAGATGGAAGACGACACCACTGGCCTTCAGAAGGTGATTTGAACGCTTAATTATCCAGCCATGACCAGTCAGATGTTTACTTGTGGAGCATTTTCATTTTGACTGAACTATTCATCTAACATGTCTCTCTTATTATCCAGCTTGAAAAGGCACTGACCTCCGAGAAGCTCATGGAGTGGACCAAACCAGAAGTCATGTATCACAATGAGGTTCAGGTATCTCTGCCCAGATTCAAGATGGAGGAAACATACGACATGAAGAGTCTTCTGATCAGGTATGGGAATGGAGGATGTGTTTAGACAGGCAGAAGGTGAATCTTTCAGGGATGTCCTCCAACAACGACCTGGTGCTGTCGGAGGTGATCCATAAAGCCTTTGTTGAAGTGAACGAGGAAGGAACCGAAGCAGCTGCAGCCACGCCGCCGTCAAGATTTTCAGAGGTCGAAGGTCTTTCACTCGCCCAAACACCTTTATTGCAGACCACCCTTTCCTTTCCTTCATCCGACACAATCCAACCAAGAGCATTTTGTTTTACGGACGCTTCTGCTCTCCATGAGGGAGTTCTGCTGCATGAGACGCTTCCAGCTTAGATGATGATCTGGTTCACATGAGTGGGAGAGACTCGAGACAACTATTACAAATCATTTGGTTTAAGAAAAATCTATCTGTATGTGCCTACAGATCTTTTACAATTTACAGGAGAAAGACTTATTTAATTAATAGTATAAAATTGCAATAAATGACTGAATAAATTGGGCTTATATAGCAAGGATTAACAAGGTCACAGGCGGACAGCAATCCTGAATGATGAGTCCCAAAGTTCTCGGAAACGTGTTTATGACTGAAGAAATTAAATGCACTGCAGTTGTCCTGAGTCTCATTTAGGTTGTGGTTTTGGGACAGGTCTCTTCATGCTACTGTATATGTAATCAAATCTATCAGTTTACAGAATAATTCATGATGCTACATGTACGTGCATGCATTCATTGTAACAGTATATTCAACATAAATGAAATAAATATTTACATCTCTTCAATAAAACCTGATTTAACTCATTTTTAATTTTAAACCGCTGAAAAATTAACTGTGGTCAAACTCTGGTACTAATTAAATCAAAGAAAACTGGTTATGAAAAGAGTGTTGAGGGTGAAAACATGGAGAGGAAATTAAACTACCATTCTGATTTGTAAAATAAGTTTATTTGTATTAATGTAACATCAGAGTGTATATGTTGTAATATATACATTAATCAAAAATATGTATTGGCTAAAATTATATATTTTTACCATCTGAGAATTCGGTTTCATAATATTACTGTATAAAGGTTGCTGAAAAACTTACCATTAGCAGTTTAATGAAGGTAGGGAATACTTTAGATATGTCGTTTATTTTTTAATTGTCATATTTCACGTGTGTTCGCTGGTCCGTGTTGGTGTCTTCAATAATGCTCAATCATCACTCAAATCACTTAATTATCTCATTAACTTTAAAACTCTTGAGTGTGGACTCATATACTCACAGGTGTGTTAATTTAACACTGTACTGAGCTTTTGCAGGTCTACGAATGAGCCGTAGTTAACTTACAAGCTGAGCGCCATATCGCATTATAGAGAGCCTAAGACCCACCCTTCGCTTCCAGGTTCATGGGACCTTATTTCGGAAAAACAATGCATGGTAGTCAATAGTAGAGATAACTTATCTTTTATTCCGTCTGAACTGTGTCCTGGATTACACATATGATGTTTGTCAATTTAAAAGATAATTATGAAAGCCAAGAAAGTAACAGTTCGTCATAAAACAGAAGAGTAACTTTTAGTTTTATGTGAAAAACCCTCAATGAACTACATTTCCCGGGAGGCGAAACAGACGAGCAAGATCAGCTGCTGTGTGTGTGTGCAGTCTGGAACAACACTTCATGACGGTAACGTTACAGATTATAACGGAAGACTATAGAAACATATGACATAGCCTCAGTAGAGTTCGCTTCCATTCATTGAGAGAAAATGTGCGCCTTCGGGGTTTGTAGTCTTTGTAATTACGTATTTTCACAGTCTTATATATTCAACAGTTTTACATCAAACTGCGACTTTCTTGACTTTAAAATGTGTCTTTTAAATTGACAAACATCATATGTGTAATTCAGGGATCAATTTAAACGAAATCAAAATATTTGTTATCTCTCGCCATTGACTACCATTCAATATTTTTCGATGACAGGTCCCATGGTGGTGAGGACCGGAAGGGGGAGGAACTTAGCTCTCTATCATGTTGGCGATATGTCCTCGATTTTAACACCGATTTGGCTCAACTTGGCAGTGAACTACGGCTCTTTGTCAGTAAATGCCGCTCCATCTTAAAGCAGGTCAAGGTGATTTACTACTAAATCAAGGAACCGGCTTACTCAGATGAGATGTGCATAACAATATCATGCCGGTAGGCTACATATATGTACATGTGCATGTGTACATATAATAGCTTATAGGAAAACGGCCAATTTTTTATGTCACATATCAAAAACCTACATTAAAACATATGTTTACATAGGGTTTTTTTTTCCCATGTGGGTGTAATACTGGCTTTCTTACGGCTGCTGGACACTGGCAGCTCATCCTCTGCACCAGTGATGGTTCTAGTGGTCTCTGAGCGCCACCTGGTGGGCCTGATAAGTAGTGGTACAATTTATTTATTTTTCTTAGTGTGTAAACCTGTCATAAAAGCTATAAAAGTGTGACATAACTACTGTACACTCTACAGACGAGCACCATTGAAGCCCAATGTGTTGTACATTTGGCGTATTATTTATAATTAATTGTATTATTGGAAGTGTATTGTTTTTTACACCAACATGGTAAATACAGAAGCCTACATTGGTGTGTCTAACCATATTTTTACAGAATGAGCTTTATGTGCATTACTGATATTTAACTGACATTGTAAAATGGATTAAATATAAAGAAAATATGTCAACCTGAAATGACTCAGGCCCTGTTTACACGAGAACGCTTGCGTGTGAAAACGTAAAAGTGAAACCACCTTTTAAAGATTTCCACTCTGGTGTCCCCGTGTAAATGATAAAAAAGCGCAGGGCGCGCTGGCTTGGTGTTGTGTCGGCTATATATGCACTCTTAGCCAGGCACATGCACAGGATGTTAAGATGGCACAAGTGAATATTAACGTAAACATAAATAAGAAGAAAATAATAAAGTACAACCAGAGTACAACCCTGAACTTTGGCTTTTGGGATTAACTTTGGTTCTCTCTACAGCCTGGCTATTTTCGGAATCAGTAGCCTATGATTTTTATTTTTTTATTTTATTTTTATTATGCATGTTTAAGCAAATCTTGATTTATGGTCATTATTTACTGAGGGATGTGCATTCATATTGACCAGTATGTCCAGCTAATCAACATTTTAAATTCAATATATATATTGAATTTAAAATGTTGATTAGCTGGAACATACTGGTCAATATGAATGCACACACCCTCAGTAAATATATTTACTGAGGGGTGTGTGCATTCATATTGACCAGTATGTCCAGCTAATCAACATTTTAAATTCAATAAATAAATAGTCAATCAATGTCAAATTGTTAAAACATTGGTTTCTATCTTGCATAATTGGTGCAGTTGTTTAGAGTTTAACTACACTGAGACTAGATAATCAATGTCTTTATAATGTGTAGCCTACTTTGATTGGGAGTGCCATCATTCACGTGCATGTATTGTCTGCTCTCAACATATTTCTGCTTGAAAAATGCGAGTTTCACACTGTTGCACTTTGTCGTTTATCAAAAACAAACGTAATAAATAATTGTATTTTACTCTCACTTTTGTCAGGCAAAAAGTGATGCAAAAGATGCAGTGCCTGCCCAGCTAGGTCCGCAAGACCGAAAACCATCAAACTTTGCTGACTTCAAACTAGAGAGGACAGAGCACAAGTTTACCTGTTCTTCCCGCAATTCACTCTCATGGTTTTTTTTCTTCTTCCTCTTTTCGTGACGAGAAGGATAATTTCGTTTCATTTTGTCATGGACATGCCCATATGCCCTTTTCGACTCAGGTTGCCCTTCCGAGGAAAAAAAAATCGTAGATGGATGCAGAATTTCACGTAGGCCTAGAAAAAATAAAAAATAAAATAAAAATCGCAAAGCCTCATTCACTTCCATTCGGGCACTGAAAGTGAAAGTCAAACTATTTACGTGGCTGCATCGCCGCTCGCGACCATTGACTGCACGCGACCGGTGCGTATGGTTCAGGCACCGCAAATTACTCAAGGCCGCGCCTCCATCTCGTGTCGCGCGCTAATTAATGTGTACGAAGTCCATGACAAAATGAAGCGAAACTATCCTTCTCGTCACGAAAAGAGGAAGAAGAAAAAATAACATGCGAGTGAATTGCGGGAAGAACAGTTAGTAAACTTGTGCTTTCTCCTCTCTAGCTTGATGTCAGCAAAGTGTGATGGTCGGTCTTGCTGACCCAGCTGCAGGCAGTGCATCTCTTGCATCACTTTTTGCCTGTCAAAATAGTGAGAGTAAAATACAATTATTTATTACGTTTGTTTTTGATAAACGAAAAAGTGCAACAGTGTTTGTTTACTGCAGCTCGGAAAACATAACCGCGTCACGAAATTAAACTCGCATTTTTCAAGCATAAATCTCCATGTATGTGGAGACCAGACATACTGTACAATACATGCACGTGAATGATGGCACTCCCAATCAAAGTACAAATTATAAAGACATTGATTATCTAGTCTCAGTGTAGTTAAAGACTCTAAACAACTGCTCTAATTATGCAAGATAGAAACCATGTTTTGACAATTTGACATTGATTGACTATTGATTTATAGCCATAAATCAAGATTTTCTTTAACATGCATAATAATAATATAATTATTATTTCAGGTTAAAGCAACTGCCCCTCAAAATTCCTGTGCACGTCCCTGCTCTTAGCTGCCTGGAGTGCATAGGCCTTACTACATTGAATTTCACAAACTTTTGCGTCACCATCTGCACGCGGATTTCACACCCAAAACGCTCGTCTAAACGCAGAATAAAAAGTGATATCGCAACGCCACTTTTACGTTTTCTCTTCAGAATCGTTTCCGTGTAAACATAGCCTCAAAAAACTTGAAATATTAGGATCAGTTTATTGATCACATAGCCACAAACCAGAAAACACAAATAAAACAAATTATTTTAAGTGCAATTCTCTAAAAGGAGTGTAATAAAAACAAACTAAAATGTAGACATTAATATCAAAGAAATGAAAGTGGCATAAAGAAACTTTATGATGACTTAATGGATCACATAGCCACAACCCACTTACAAAACTAAAACAAATCCATTATCAAAATCCATTAAATAAATTTTAAGTGCATTTGCCGGGAACTCACCGTGCACATGATGTTGTTGAAGCAAAGTAAGTGCGACAGTGCAGATTGCAGCACCATCATGAACCACAACCTCCAGCAAGATTACTCACCAAACTAGCAGAGGAAGCTGCAGAGGAACCAAATCAATAAATTACGGTGGTCATAAGAATTCACCTGCATTTGAAGTAGTTTTTTGGAGAATTTCCAGTAAAATTGGAAATACATTAGTGCAGTGGTTCTCAACTCCAGTCCTCAGAGTCCCACTGCACTGCATATTGTGTATGTCTCCCTCATTTAACACACCTGATTCAGATCGTCAGCTTATTAGGATAGACTCTATGAACTGAACTGAGTGTGTCAGATAAGAGAGACATACAAAATGTGTAGAGCAGTGGGTCCCGAGGACTGGAGTTGAGAACCACTGCATTAGTGTGTTCAGGGGTGTGTCACTGGTTGCAACTACAAAGAAAGAGACAATATAACAAAAAAAAAAAACATTTATCATCAATAATGAAGCCCCTCAAACAAATTAAACAATATCAGTGTCTCGTCCCTTGTCAGCCCTGATTCGCCTCCTTTTTTCTTTGCTATCTTACCTTGTTAAATTCATGACATAAAAAGACATTACTAATACAGGATATCAAGACTGCTTGGAGTCAAACAGTACACAGCGTTTTAAAGAACAACCCCGCACAACTATTTGATAGGCGAGAGAAATTCCAAACTGTAATAATTAATAAAGGCAGGGTTTATCGCTGCAAAGATGCACAAAATTGATAAATCCATTGTGTTGCAATTAAGTGTGTTTCTTAAAGTGTATAGGATGAGAACAAAGGCTTTTTTTCCTTTTTATCCTTTTTTTAGACAAAGCAAATGGCAAAATAAGTGGAAAACCATTTAGGATAACTATTTTAGATGTGTGTGTGTTTTTCATGGCCTTCACGCTGAAAAAAAACAATGCTACCACTTAGACGAGGGTGACCAACAGTCTTGTTTTCCCAGGACATCTCCTGTTTTCACGTCCTGTCCTGGCCATCCTGGCTGTGTTTTTTATAAAGTAAGCGAAAACGTCCTGGTTTTCAAAAAACTGCTGGGAAAGCAACGCATTCTCATCCTAGGGCGTCATTTGTGACACTTTTGACAAAGCGTTTATATCCAACGCACATGGCACCCTTTCAGCGTCAATATAACATGCTTCGGTTATGGGTATGTTTAGGTCTTGGGTAGTGTTAGGGTTAGACCACTAGGAGGCGCTTTCTGGCACATCTATATCTGTCTCATATTGACGCTAAAGGGTGCCATGTGCGTTGAATTGGGACGCCTTGGGATGAGACGAGCCGGCGGGAAAGATCAGCTCTACAGCAAAATAAATTTGGGCATTATTTCTATCATTATTTCATTAATTATTTTTTAAACCAGTCATAATAAAACATGTTGAGTAACCTCTGAGAAGCCTATCTGAATTTGTGTCTTGTAATATAACAATTGTCTATCCATACAGATGAGGCATAGCCTACTTTAAATGTTTTGAAATTAATAAGGCATCTTTGAGTAAACTTCAAGTATCATTTGAGTATCTGTTTGCTGGGGCCGAGTGTCCTGGTTTTTAGTAATCAAAATATGGTCACCCTAACTTAGACTTTTCCCACATAGTCATGGGCATAATCGCAGTCGCTCGCTGATGTCACACACACATATCCACTTATCCCATCATCTTGGTTGAGTAACCTGAGACGTTTTCCAGAAGGGCTGATTGATTTAGAGGACGGGCTCTTCAGGGCGAGGCAATATTCACTGGAAGGAAACATAGTGACTCTGCAGATTATTCATTCACCTCCGACAGAACATCATCGTTCCTGCTAAAGACTCTAGGAAGTGCTTAAAGTGAACAGAACTGTGTAAGGATGAAAATTATGGAAAAACTACTGTTCTGCTACTAGAAAAAGCATGGATTGACTGTTTCTTAGACAAGCATGTGATGTTGTTTACATAGTAAATGACAACTGACCTGAACAATGCTCTGTTTGAGATTTCCACATGCTGATATGTTTCTCTCTCCTACTTTCTAGCTTGTGAAAATGGAGCATTTGACTGCAGCAAACACACAGTTCTGCCTCGACCTGTTCAAGAAGATCAGCGAAGAAAACGCATCAGGAAATGTGTTCTACTCTCCTGTCAGCATCTCCTCGGCTCTGGCCATGGTGTCGCTCGGTGCAAGAGGAAACACAGCGGCTCAGATGATTAAGGTGATCTCACACAATATACTTTTAAAAGAAAAAAATTGTAATAAACCTACAACAAACAAACACAATAAAGATCATTTCCTCCATTTCAGAGTATTGCACTGTCCTGTGATAATACATAACATGATTTTTTTTTAAGCGTGTTTGAATGAAGTATGAATGTAATCCTGACATATTACGTCATGTTGTTACTGTCATGTGACTCAGGATGCACCGATACCGATACCGGTATCTGGATCTACGGCCTCGATACCACATTTTTAAAGTACTCGCTACTCGTTAAAAGTCCCCCGATACCGGGGACCCAATACCACGGTCTGAGAATGGGTTAATCACAGGCGCCGAGTGCCCGCCCCAGGCCCCGGCTGCAGCTCAGAGCGGGGAGAAGGCGAGGCGAGACGAGACCTGTCAGCCGCGATGGACCAAGTCGTATGCTAAAAAAATAGAAATAACGTCACGGTACCGAGTCCCGGTGGTACCGAATACCTGATGAAACTCCAGTTCCGTTTGCACATGCATGCACGAAGGGCGTGAATGTTGCGTCATCATCATGAAAGCGGCTGAGACATTGACGCGCGGCGCTGCTGATGTGTGTCTGTGTATATTAAACTGCCAGACGACTGTTTAAATATGAAAACCTGCATGTTCTGCTTGTCTCTGTGTAAATGAACAGTGCAACGCAGGTTTAATGTGACCTACGAGAATCAGTTGCTTCGCTTTACTACCATACATAAATCCTCTCCTGTAGCCTCATGGGATAGAAAAGTGTCTGACGAATGCGCTCTTCAGAACCGTGGAAGGTCATCCGGGGACTTTTCACCTGTTTTTGAAATACTGTTCATACTACTCTTTAAACGTAGGGAAGTATTCGATATCTGTGTAATTTGAGTTCCAAGCCTAACAGTAAAGTGTCAGCAATGAATCACTCTTTCCACTCAATTATCAAAGGCCTGAGTGCCAAAATCAACTAAGAATGTGTTTGACATAAGTTTTCTTTTAAACATTTTAAACTCTTCTAATGAGCATGTGAGAAGTGCACTCACAATATGTTGAAGTTATCTTTATTAACTCTACCATAACAATGTTGTGTAGGTCCTGGGCTTTAACAATGAACCACCAATGATGAAGCAAACCCAGAGTCCTCCGACACCTGCTGAACTCAAGGTTTCGTATGAATATTTCCATCAAACACTAACCCAGTTAACAGAGAACTTTAGCTCAAGGTTCTGTTGCATGAACATCTGTATTTACTGTAGAGATGCATGTATCCTTTGGGTTCGTCTGATTCAACTGATTAAATCTGATATTGTTGATGCAAACAGGAATGTCCAGAGGAAAAACCTGAGGACCAAATTCATTCCAGCTTCAACAAGTTTATGAGTGATCTGAACAAACCAGGAGTCCCGTATGTGTTGAGTCTTGCCAACCACCTCTACGGAGAGCAATCCTACCAGTTTGTTGAGGTAAGATTCGGTTTATTCACTGAAGGATCTGGAAATGTTCTCAACTCTAATATCATTTACACCTCAATCGGTTTGCTGTGTTACAGAAACTCCTCAATGACGCAGAAAGCTACTATGAAGCCGGACTGGAGAAGGTGGACTTCAAGAACAAACACGAGGCGGCTCGCGTCAACATCAACAAATGGGTGGAGACAAAAACACAAGGTGAAATCCAGCATAAACTTATTCTGAAATTTAAAGGGGTGATGAACTGAAAACGTCCTTGTAAGTCCAATAAAAGCTTTTATTGACACCAGTCTCAGCAAACGACTCATTTTGAAAAGTGGGGAAATATGACGTCAAAGATGTTAAAACACCACCCCCGCAGAAGAAGATCAACGCCTGCTTCAACACGACCGGTTTAGCCCCGCCCACTGATTCGCGCTTTACACGCATAGCTAAGTAGCCTAACATACATGCCTACCTCGTGATGACAAACCAGATCCAGCTACCAACGATACAGAATATTGTGCAGTGCCTGGTTGTGGAAGACAGTCTCTGCATAAGCTTCCTCTGGATTCCAATAGGACTGCATGGATAAACTTTATTTTTAATGATGTTCCAGCTGATGAGGTAAAACATCGTCGTCAGACCGATTAAGAGTAAAGAACGTTGCTGTGCCGTCTATATTGGATCTGACAGGAAATGTGCAACACACAGACTCTGGGGACGAACATGTATGGGCGAATCCGGTTGCCATTTTACAACATTGGACGTTTTCCCCACGTGCACCGACGGGTGAGTTAAACTCATTATAATATGCAAAACTGTTATCCACTCACAGCAGTGGGCGTTTATTTCCAAGTCTTGAGTGCGAACACGCCCATAAAAACCGACCGATTTTCAGGTAGGCTCACAACTTGGGTACAAAATAGCCTATTACTTATTCATTTTGATGTTTTTAAATGCAAAAACCAAGCAAACGTCATAAGTTGACCTCAGACAACAACATAATAAAATTTAAAAAGCCAGTTCATGACCCCTTTTACAAATTAAAGTTATTTAATGTTTTTCAGCACTTTAGGTTCAGCAAAATTGTCTTTTCACGGGCCATGTTTGGCTGCATGAGTTAGTAAAAATATGCAGACCCAACCAGTTTAAATCACTGCTCAAAGTGAACAAATGTCCATTTGTATTTTAGAGAAGATCAAGGACTTGGTGCCGCAGGGAGTCAGTCGATGAGACGACAGAAACTGGTTTTGGTAAACGCCATCTACTTCAAGGGAAACTGGGTGAAGAAATTCCCAAAGGAAACCACCAGTGATGGACAGTTTAAGCTGAACAAGGTGAGATTTCATGCTCTGTTCAATAATATTTTTAACAGTCATTAATGACATTTAGATGGGTTATTAATGTGTTTTCAAATGTGTTATGTTCGGCAGAATCAAACTAAACCAGTGAAGATGATGCATCAAACGAAGAGGTTTCCCCTGGTCTCCATCCCAGAGATGAACAGTCATGTTCTGGAGCTGCCGTATGATGGGAAGAGATCTCAGTATGTTGATCATCCTTCCTAACGAGATGGAAGACGACACCACTGGCCTTCAGAAGGTGATTTGAATGCTTAATTATCCAGCCGTGACCAGTCAGATGTTTACTTGTGGTGCATTTTCATTTTGACTGAACTACTCATCTGACATGTCTCTCTATTATCCAGCTTGAAAAGGCACTGACCTCACGAGAAGCTCATGGAGTGGACTGAATCCAGAAGTCATGCATCAACGAAAGGTTGAATTATCTCTTGCCCAGATTCAAGATGGAGGAAAAATACGACATGAAGAGTCTTCTGATCAGCATGGGAATGGAGGATGTGTTTGACGAGAAGAAGGTGAATCTTTCAGGGATGTCCTCCAACAACGACCTGGTGGTGTCGGATGTGATCCATAAAGCCTTTGTTGAAGTCAATGAGGAAGGAACCGAGGCAGCTGCAACCATGAGCACCAGAGCGAGGAACATGTGTTATGAAATCCCGCTGGTCTTCAACGCAGACCATCCTTTCCTTTCTTCATCCGACACAATCCAACCAAGAGCATTTTGTTTTACGGACGCTTCTGCTCTCCATGAGGGAGTTCTGCTGCATGAGACGCTTCCAGCTAGTTTAGGTGATGATCTGGTTTTTATGCATGTTTTTGAGTTTTTGTTGCACTTACACAGTTTTGACATGCAGGCATCACACAGTGAATCATTTTTGCGAAGCAATTGATGGGATGACGGGAATAAACCGGGCTTACATTGATTTAACAAGGTTAATAATACACAGCTGAGCTGACAACAATCATGTCACGAATGAAAAAGTAGGCTATATACAGTTTTTTGTTGTTAATGTTTTTAATTATAATTGTATTTTTTATTATTGATGAACTCTAGTGCCAATGAAACTCAAAGAAAACTGGTTTCTGAAAGAGTGTCGAGGGGGAAACGGAAAAGAGGAAACGAATCTATCGTTTTAATTACTAAAAATATTTGTTTTATGAATGTCACATCAGGGTGTGTTGTAATATATGTAAGCAATCAAGATACGAGAGGCTGTGCTGTATCGTGAATAACGGCTCAAGGGCGTTGTTAGGCACGACGCAAAGCGAGTGCCTGCAACCCCTTTAAGCCGTTACTTATTCACGATACAGCACTTGCCTCAAGATATCTTATTGCTTTTATAAAACGGTTACCACACAATATTTAATTACAAAAACAATGTTAGTGCAACTTTCTTGAAGTAAAATCACTAAAAGCCTACCTTCCGCTGGAAAAAATAGTCCCTGAGTGTGAACAGCAACAACGTTCCAGTGTGTAAAATGCATGAAAGCTCAAATAAAAACAACACAGAACCGCAGTGTTGCGCAGCGATCAATAGAACCGTTGGGTGAAGCGGTCGTAGCCGTGTTTTATCATGAATAAAGCACAGCTCTTGACCAATCAGAATAAGGATTCAAACTAACCCGTTTTATAAACATATATAAAATTGCATTTGTTTTTATTGGCTACTTAAAGTCACTGCATTACAAATCAAGCTCTGCATTTATTGTTTCATTGTTTAAATGAAAAGTAGCCTATAACGCTCGCTTTATCTTGCTTTTAAAATGATTAGTCTGAATATGTTGCATGGGCATTAAAGGTTTTTTACTCCATTCTGTCTCCTGATGGAGTTTTGTTCCTTGCCACTCTTGCAATATTATAGATCTGTGTTGTATTATATTCATGTTATCACTGTGAAGCTGCTTTGATAGATCTGTAATGTAAAAAGCGCTATATATAGCCTAAATAAAGGTGACTTGGCTGGACTTAAAGTGTGTGTCTTGACTCTCACCGGCAGATGGCGTCAGAGCTCTTCAGGAGGATCACGCGTGTTCGCGGTCCGTGTTTCTCTCCGCTTGACATGTAGAACAAAATGTACTGTTCCTGTGAAGACCCACGTGCCACATAATGAGTCTTTGTCTTCATGTATGTGTCTCTCTCACCCAGATCCAACGTTTCCCAGCTGGCCGTTAATATCCAGCAGTGATGCTTGACTGTAGGTCAAGAGATCAAGGGTTATTAATTATTAAAGCAAGGCTTATTCACTTGTGTTAATGTATACAGACACTGGATGCAGCCGTACAGTAGCCTTGTCTTGTGTGAACATTATAGAGCCAGAGAAGAGATACTTTCTCTATAGGCCGAAACCAACTTTATTTTATTACCGTTCCTTAAGCATTTACCATTCATAAAAGCAAATTCTCATACAACACCTTATTTTTTATTTTTCATGAAAGATGTTTTATATTTGTATTCTTGAGCTCTTGTAAATGATGTGTTCTTTTTTGTGCTAATTTAAAAAAAAAAACATTTTAAATAGTAATTTTAAAACAATAACCCAACTAACAAAAATATAAGCCTATTCTAAGAACGTTTTGTTGATGGTCCAATTAAATTATGAACGTTTACAATGTCCATTACAAAAAAAAGCTTTATGAAACTTTTCTTGGTTATGCAAATTT
>JAQIUQ010006511.1:0-18067 GCA_030378365.1 Hybognathus amarus
ACCAACCAGCTGACAGTTTAATGTAATGTTAACCAATAAAGCTAGGTGGTTTCTTAAGTTCTGATAATTAATCTGCTATGTCATGTTTATGACAGGTTGTGCTGTCTTAGTAATGCTAAGTTGTCATGACAAAGACACTGACAGGGTATGATGTATTGGTTTATGTCAAGGTGTCATAAAGACATGTCAAACAATGTCATATTTGCATTAAAAATGTCATAATTGAGCGAATGACACTTAATGACAGTTGTCATAAACATGCATAAAACTTCCTTCATATTCATAACATGTCATGATTATGAAATTGTCATGTTAGTCTTATGCACACCCTCTTCAATCAAAGTGTCACCCATACTTTTTTAGCAGTCGTGAAGTAACTACTTAATCAAAATAAGTACCTACTCAAGACAGTATGCGATTTTCGGATGCTGCCAGCATTAATTTCGATAGATAAGAGTGTATTTGTTTACACTCGTCATTTCCTGAAGTCACTCACTAGTTACGCCTTCCCTATGACATAAAACGACGTTAAAAGCGGCACGCAATGATTGAGTCGAAAAGCGACGTGCACATCTGACGTGACACGGTGACTATCGTAACAGACAAAAATATTGTGTATTCTAAACCCGGCATAAGTTAGTGATGGTATATAAAGTGATCTGTACACATTGACGTGATAACTATCAATAAAAACACACAAGGCAGAAAAAGGTGAATCTCACACAAACTGTCCAAGAAACGTCAAAGTATATTTCACATCAAAAGCACCAAAAGAGAATTTTTTTTGCATTAAAAAAATTTAAAATTTATTAGTACTCGTTTTATTTACCATAATGGCAAAATTAATATGTGAAAAATGTACAATTTTAACTACACATGGTTGCATTTGTACACAATTTAATTGTTCTGATTTAATATTTTTTCTATTTTTTTTAGGCGAGACACAACAGGTGAATAGGGTAATTTTTTTAACTAGCAGATATCACCATGAAACTTTCCCAGTTGATTACCTACATTTACATGAGAAAAATATATTACAAATTGTAATTTAATGTTTAAATATGCAAATGAGGCAGTATCTAATTAAATATGCACTAATTTGCATACATTTTAAAAAACGAAATCTGAGTATTGGATAAAGCCAGGTTCAAAATTATTTTTCATTGTGTTCACATATTAGATAAGAAAAAAATTACACAGGGATTTATGGATATCTACTTTTGTTATCCTGTAAATCAGAATATACTGCCAATTGCCTTAAAAGAATGATTTTTGGCATGTTTTTTTAAATAAAATGTTATATAAATCAGGCTAGGAATAATATATTTACAAATCCATCTGTAAATGTCTTCATAATATGACTAGCTACAAGACTGGAAAGTATTGTGTTTATAGGTGCTACTAAAGTGGAGATTTTGGACTTGGAGTATGAGAGAAAAGTCATTTTGAGAAAACTGGCCTTAAAGATTTAGCATAAGCCAATGAGATTGCCGCATTTAGAGTTAAATCCCCCCTTTTACTTTCACGATTGGTTGCTGATAAAAAGAAAATTTATGAGAAATCTACAGACGCAAAAAGACAAAGTGTAGTAAAATAAAGACCTAAATGTGTATTGTCCTGACTTTTTTTCACCACAAGTTTGAAAGAAGACATGTTATTAAAGACAAATATCCCAAAATCTCAAAATTGACCAGTAAAAAAAAAAAAAAAAAAAAAAAAAAAAAAAAAAATGTTTTTGCCTGCCGTGTCTCGCCTTAATGGCGGTAAATATTTAATGGTCCAAATAATAAATATAAATATATTTTCTTTCTATATAATTTTTTCTTGTGATTTTGTGTAGAAATACAACTGACATTTCTTTGAGATTCACCCACAAGTGTGGGCAGTCTCATCAAGTCCTGTATTGTAACAGGTGTTTCAGTGACTTTGTATGGTCTGACTTCATAGGTTTCTAAAAATGTAAAACGTTTAAAATACTATCCCATGCAAACATCGAGAAGTAGTGATATGTAAATGGCCTGTACATGATTCACATATAAAGCTTTGCTCGGTGGATCATTAAAATGCAAGTCCACTCTGAATTCTCACATATGGCTTTGCTCTCTTGTGGCTTTCTTGACCACTATTCCCTAACATTTAATCTTTCACAGATCTCAGTTTTACGCGTGTTAATCGTCTTTGCGGTTGAAGAACTCTCTAAATGCATTTTTACATTCATTTTTTAAGTCTCCTCAAATGACGAAATAAAAATTGCAGTGGAAACGCCATCTGAGTTTCCTTTTTTAATGTAGATCATTTCCTTGGCATCGTGTTTACAGAGAGTCACTGTGATTAAAAATCCTCTTTTCCTCCAAAAGACTTGAAAATATTGATCTTGCAAGCACAGGGTTTTACTCCGAAGAGTTGAATTTGTTGGCATATCAAGGTTATATTATTTCGTCTTTTCTATAGGTCTTCTTCATCCTGCAAAGCCTTCGCAACACATTCTCTCACCACATCAGAGCAACGGGAGCCGTCACAGTTTAGGATCCTCTGGTGGATTCAGAGATTTGCTATTCGGCGTCTTGGAATGGGAAACGGATGAGGAAGAGGAGGAAGTTGAGGAAGGGCGAGACTGCGCCTTGTCTCCACACCGGTACTGGTCATTTTCATCTTCCGACGTTTAGCTCAGCGGCGCATTGTCGACGCTCTTAAGGAAAAAACCCTCACGCTTCCCTCGGTTAAACGCCTGTGGGAACAAAGAGAAATCATGATGCATGTTGAAAAAAACAGGAGTCAGGAAAATTCCAGGTGATGAGTGATTCAAAGAAGGGACAGAAATCTCTCAGGTGTCATTAAAGTGCCTCTATTATGCATTTACGAATGTTACATTTTACGTGTGTAAAATAGCCGTTTGTGAAAGTAAAAGTTCTGCAAAGATTTAAGGACCAAAGTGCATGCGCACCAATAATGTGATCATTTCCAATTTTTCACTTCCTTTTTACGAGTCATTTTCACTACTCTGATTATGTGAAGAATTGTGGTTATTTTTTTCCGCCATTACTCGCATACCCCTCCGCACAAATGATGAACACATGAAGAGTTCAGATGCAAAAGCCTCTAAGTGCCATTTAAAATTTTCTTCTGACCATTTTTATCAAGCTTGTATATTTAAGTTCAGTAATTTCACTTTAAATGACAATTAATAGGTAATCTTCATTGCCATTTAAGTGAAATTACTGAACTTAAATATACAAGCTTGATAAAAATTGTCATTTTAGAAGAAATTTCAAATGGCACTTAGAGGCTTTTGCATCTGAACTCTTCACATGCAGTAGGCATGTTACTGGCCACTGTTTTAATCTACTTTCATCAGCGATAAAGGTGTTTACATGCCTGTTTATTGTGACTAAAATCAGCATACAGCACATAGTTTAATGTGAGTGTGGTTGCAAACGATTATGAGCTGAATCGCATTACTTTGATTCGCAGAATTGTGTTTACATGAGGTAAAGTTTAATCGCAATAGCCTACAGGTCTTCATCTGGCTGCCCGCCAACGTCTACTTTGAGACTGTCTGGTTAAGTGCAGTTTTATGCCTGGTTCAGATTACATGATTTTTTTGTCTGTTACGACAGTCACTATGTCAGATTACAGTGATTTTGACTCCTGAAAATCTTGTTGTGTCGTGACAAGACACTCAGACTACATGTTGCTTCCTGACCAGTCATCGCATGCCGCCTTTATCGCCGCGTGATGTCATCGAAACGCAAACATAGCGAGTGACTTCCGAAAATGAACGTAAACAAACAATGAATGAAGCGGTGAGTATCTAGTAGCGAGCTGACTTCGGAAAATGAACGCAAACAAACAATGGATGAAGCGGTGAGTATTGTCTTGGCGGTCCTGTGTTAAAAAAAAAGTTAAAAATGAAAAGAAACCCGCCAATGGACACGCATCCTGGGATTGCTCGGCATTGCCTTTTCAGCGTGAGAAATAACGTTACACGGTGTAGCGTGTGAACTGGTTGATATTGCATGTGTCTACGGCCATTGCGTGAGACTTAGATACCCTGCTCAAAGAGGACAGTATGGGCTGTCAATCCTCTAAAGATAGCTTGAGGTAAAATATTGTTTCTTTATATATTTTTACTTTTTAGTTTTAATGTTAGCACATGTCGTCTCTCTTTGTTTCGCCATTTTTGAAAGTTGTGTACCGAAAAGCTTGTGCTCCTATTGGTCAACCTCATACATGTGACAGAACCGTCGTGGACGACCGTTAAAAAAATTAAACATGCTAGTATTTTTGTCGTGATGTTCGTGTAGGTTGTCGCCCACTATGACACACTAGGGCTGTCAATCTTCCTCAATAATACTATTCAAATTCCATTCCATATTTTATGTAATATTCTAATAATATTCTAATATTAAATGCTCAAATTCATCCTATTTTTAATATTTACAACATTACACAATCTTATGGATTGCCAATGCCACTTTAACCTGTGGTTGTTGTTACACGTTCTGATGATAGCCAACAGCTTGGATAACGTGCACAATTGTGTTACGAATACAAAAACTTTATTGTTCATTAGACGAAACAAAAGCATTTAATTTTCACATGCGTGTAAGCCGCGAGAAAGACATACATTGCATTTATATATTTTAAATATATATAAAAGCAATAGTTGAATAGTAACTTCAGCATTCGAATAGTATTGACTTTTTAAATATTCGAATTATATTCAAATTTCGGAATTCGTTCCAACAGCCCTATGACACTATACGAGATGATACGACGAATCTGGATCCGGACGCCCATTGTCGTTTACGAATCCCAGGACACCCTACGTCAAACGGATCGTGCCAAAAGTCGGGCTAAAATCGTGTAATCTGAACCAGGCATTAAGGAGAAAATACTCGGTCAACACCATTGACTGAATTTGCACATGGTGTTTCCCACAGATTGACTAAGTGTTTGTTTGTTTTTTACCTTGGATGTATGTAAACCTATTATAGGAGAAACCTTCAATATAGCTTATAAAACCGTTAGTTCCAATCCTTGATTCTGATTGGTCAATAGCTGTGCTTTAGTCACGATAAAACACAGCTATGACCGTTTCACCCAATGGTTCTGTTTATCACTACGGTTCCTACTTTCATGCATATTACACATTGGAACGTTGTTGCTGGTCACGGTCAGGGACTATTTTTCTAGCGCAAGGAAGGCTTTTAGTGATTTTACTTCATGAAAGTTGCTCTAATACATATTTTTTTACTTTAATATTTTTATTGTGTGGCAACCGTTTTATAAAAGCAATAAGGTACTTGAGGCAAGTGCTGTATCGTGAATAAGAAACGGCTGAAGGGGTTACTCCGCTTCACGTCGAGCCTAACATCGCCCTTCAGCACAGCCTCTCGTACCTTATTGCTTACATATAAGCATAATAGATGCACTTTAAAAATATCCCTTGTGTTTCGAAGATAAACAAGTCTTATCATAAATGTATTTTGTACTGTATGTAGATGAACTGGTTAATCTTTCTTATGCTGGGGAAGGAAGGATGTACCAACATCGGAAATGATAAAAGCAAACATTATTTTTGTTATTTCAGGTATGGCTATTAACTGTACATAACAAATAACATTCCTCATGACAAGAATTGTACTCTGATGCATCACTACTCAATACAGCAGACAAAAACGCAAATACTTGACCTTGTAGGTGGCATTTACGTAGGTACGGACAGTCGGGCCTGTGGACTCCAGAACATCAGGGGTGCAGAGAGGGGTGGAGGACATGACGCCACCTCCCTGAAGCCAAGCGTTCTCTTTCAGAGCCGAGAGCTTCAGACGTCGCTCAGGATCTACGGTTAACAAACCTGTGCAGATGAAGAGGGAGATAAAACTTGAGATGGAAGCTAATTTAGGGGCTGACAATATAAGGATCCTTCAGCCACTAAACCACCATCCTCAGGGACCATCACACTCTTCCCTTCCACCCAGGGCCCTAAACCTCATCCATCTCAATCTAGATGATCAAATGACAGCTATAATAACAAGCACTTGTGCTGAAATTGGACTGGAAATGCGTTCGAGTGCCTGCGGGTCCCTGATGGCTGGGTCAGGAATCACTCATCGAAAGCTTTGGAGTGGTATAAAGGTATTAAAACGTATTTTACAGCTATTTCAGGCCGTAATCAATAGAGGCTCCAAGTATTGGGAGAAACGCAAGTAAATTTCACATGTCTCATGAAGATTGCAGTTCAATAACTATGGGTGATCACAACCAATTTTACAGAAGACTTCATAAACGAGAAGATCCTGTAGTAAGGGCTTTTCTAAGTGAAACCTCAATTGGATCCTTATTTTAAACGACGCACATTCAGGTTATTCAAATGGAAGGATAATATCCAATTTAAGAAACTGCCTACTGATTTTGGGACAGAACCAGGCTATAAAACTGAAAAGAATGAATGATCTACAGCTGTATTATCGTTTACACAGGGACATAAGGGAATTTCCACATTTACAGGGGCTAGTCTGTGATTTTATTGCCATCTGAATCCAGAATGTCAGTGTTTTTCTCCCACCACCTGCGCAAATGTTTTTAACGAACGTAAAGGTCGTGTCTTTAATTTAATTGCTGTATGAATCCACATCTTAGAGTTTGCAAGAAATTATCAATCCAAAAGTAATTTTGTACACTTTTACTACTGAAATGCTGGAAACTGTTTAGAGGAATAATTAAAATAGAAACAACTTTTAAAATGGATGCAACTAATCATTTTACTAGTTGAACAAGTAGTTGGGTCAAATGTCTACCTGATGTAAAGAGGTTGTGTTAACTTATTTCTGCTCATTTTTAAAATGACATCCATTGTAAGATAAGAAGCAATACAGAAAACCATTTGAACTACATCTTGACAATTTTCCTAATTTTAGGTAGGATATTGAAATGTATTCAAATGATAAATAGGATATTATTCTCCTATTGTTAATTAAATATGAATTTATTATTATTATTAAAATAAGTACACCTGTACTTTTGGGGTCAGAACTGCACTACATTTGCATCATTGAAATGTTCTGTTGCTAGGTAACAACAATGCAGGAGAAGGCGGCAAAATGGATAATGTTGTGTGCCTCACTGTTGCGCTTCAGCACATCTACTGCAAATGCACTACAAAGGTTTATCCCTCCACTCGCTTGCAGTGTCAGTCCAGCTTGTCAGGAAAGTGAGTGGGCACACACACGCTGGTTGGGTTCTCCTATGTATGTATGTATAGGTATGCATGTATATGTTTTATAGGTTCTTTCCATAGACATATGCTGACGTTCATGTGCTAGTGGTAATTATGGGTAAATACCAAAAGCCGACGCGGGAAAATGCACATGAACACCCCCTCATGTGGTATTTTCCACTGGGAAACTCGTAAAATATTTTGATGGACGGTGCCGAGATGAGTAAACTTTGACCTTTTCAAAATGGCGAAGAGCACGGCGAGTCGTGAATGGTAAAAATATATATGATCTAGAAAATATACAGCATATTATTTACCTTTTAAGTTTTGATAAATCATTTTCTTTGCTGTTGCAGAATGACTTAAGCAAACTAAAATAGTTTTAGCTAAATAACAGGTCTGGATCTCCATCTTTGTAACCACATTACAACAAAAGCACTTGAACACAACACACTGGTAAATACCAGTTCACAAGTGGAAAATATCCTATTTTCCATAGGCACGTGAACCAGCAATAATATAAGGTATTTTAAGGTGGTCGGAGGGGCGGGAGTTATCCAAAGCACATCAACAGTTACAGGAGTTCCTCAGGGTTTGGTTCTTGGACCTCTCCTCTTCCCCATATACACTATATCACTGGGACACAGGCACATGGTTTGTCCAATTATTTTAATGCTGATGACACTACTTATTATATTTATAGTCTATCACTAATAATATACAAAATGTGTATTGTATCCTAAACCCTAAACCTATAAAATCACCGAAAACGTTCTAAATTTCTACATTAAAAAAAAAACATAATTCTAAAAAAAACTCATAATTTTTCCTCATGGGAATATTGTGGGAAATTTTGTTACCAGGACCACACACACAGTTTGAGTAAATCATACATCAATCCGTAACGATTCATTTCCGATCACATTCATATCAGCAGCGAACCATCACGAGAATCACAGGAACCGTACCCCAGACCACCATTTAATGTGTAGGTGTACCCGAGTTTGTAAAACAAGACTCATCATTCAAGACTCATCATTCAAACAAACCAAATGCAAATGAACCCAGGTGTTCAATTTTAAAGGGGTCATGAACTGGCTTTTTAAATTTTATTTTATCGTTGTCTGAGGTCAACTTATGATGTTCGCTTGGTTTTTGCATTCAAAAACATCAAAATGAAAAGTAATAGGCTATTTTCTACCCTAGTTTTGAGCCTAGCTCAGAAAGCGCTCGGTTTTAATGGGTGTCTCGCATTGAAGAGTTGGAAGTCAAACGCCCACTGCTGTGAGTGGATAACAGTTTTGCATATTATAATGAGTTTCAACTCACTTCGTCGATGCATGTGGGGAAAATGTTTTGAAAACGTAAAATGTTGTGAAATGGCAACCGGAATGAATTCGCCATACATGTTCGACCCAGAGTCCGTGTGTTGCATCATTCCTGTCAGATCCAATATTAGACGGCACAGTACCGTTCTTTAATCTTTAATCGGTCTGCAAATCCAGTTTATGTACAAAACAATCCTCAGTGAAATGAAGTGAACAGACGGGCAATGTTTTACCCTCATCAGCTGGAACGTCATTAAAAATAAAGTTTATCCATGCAGTCCTATTGGAATCCAGAGGAAGCTTACTGCAGCGACTGTCTTCTTCACAACAGGCACAGCACAATATTCTGTATTTGCTCGGTAGCTCGATCTGGTTTGTCATCACGAAGTAGGCCTATGTTATTTAGCTATGCGTGTAATGCGTGAATCGGTGGGCGGGGCTAACGGCTGTGTTGAAGTAGGCGTTGATCTTCTTCTGCGGGGGTGGTGTTTTATCCTCTTTGACGTCATAGTTCCCCACTTTGAAAAACGTGCTCGATTTGCTGAGGCTGGTGTCAATAAAAGCTTTTATTGGACTAACAAGGACATTTTCAGTTCTGAAACTTACAGGATATTCTAATATGATGACCTCTTAGATGTCAAAAGCTCAAGGAAAATTTGATTTCTCAGTTCATCACCCCTTTAATAATAATAAAGTCATACCTCTCACTAGATCTTTGGCCTCTTCGGACACACCCTTCCCAGGCTTCTCCTTCCAATGAGAAATCTCCCTCTTTGATCTTATGCATGATGGCAGCTGCATGCGATGATGTCATGCCTTTTTCTCACTCTGGAATGGAACTTGACCAGAGAGCATGGTGTACTGACAAAAAAAACAAAACAAAAAAAAACATTGATAACCCTCACAACGTATTCACTTTATAGCTCTTAAACCTGTAATTGTGGAAAAATGTGGGCACAGAGGACTGTTTTTTTTTTCCTTATTTTTATTTATAATAAATGTTATATCACTATCTACGATAAAGTTTTGTCTATCCATTTATGGTGTTTTTTTTATTTTGGAGGTATTTTTGAATTTATTTTACTTCAAAAAGTACCATATTTTCTATGTAAATTATTTCTATGTACATTAATTACTGTGTAGTTTTATTATTATTATTTTTTTTAACTACATTAAAATATTATTCCAATAAGTTCTTAGAGCTAAAACCTAAAGATGAAGTGATTTTGCTGTCACCTGGTGTCTTATTTTGGCTTATTTTAGAACGCTCTAAATGAGTTTTTTCCCATTCATTTCTATGGGAGCCCATTTTTGACCCAAATATAAGATTAAGGAGGGGTTTTTTTCACCCACTTAACATTGTAGAATTGAGTCAAAAAACATTTTATGTGTTCAGGAGGCAAACTTCGGAAAAGTAGCCAAGTCTTGTACTGCTCAGATCAAGGTAAGTATTTTTAAAAAATAAATTACAACTATTTTGCCCACATTTGTCAGAATACGGTTTTAGAGTTAATCAATTTTTTTAAACTGTTTTTCTAAAATCTGTTTTTTTTTTTTAGTAAAGTTTACTTTTGGAATTTAGCAAAATACCAGAGTAACATTTTCAAATAAATAATGTGTTAATTTTCTCTATTTAATCAATTCAACGTAACGTAAAATTACCCAACACTGACCTTTCCCCTGACTAAAACAATATGGCAGCCCAGGCAATACATTTAAACACTCACACCTACCAAAATCACCCGAGGCTCCAGAGGTCGCACGCCTGGTCATATCCCGAGCTGTGGAAGAGCTCAGGCGCGGCATACTGCAGTGTGAAGCAGGGGGTCTGCAGGGGGCACTCCCGCTCCCCGCTGGAAACAACCGCGCGAAACCAAAATCAATCAACTTCAACACGGAGTCATCCGACTCATCAGCAAACAGCACGTTCTGCCAGTGAAGGGGGAGAAAGAGAGACAATACGTGACAAACGGATATGCATTAGCACAATAAACCACAAGAGGTTCTATGTTTCAGTCATTTGACTTCATGTGCATGTTTTGGCACTGTTGAACCAATAATGTATTGAAACGTGCAATGCGCATCGTATTGTGAGGCGGTTGATCTCTAAGTGATGGCTGAAAGATCTGTTAGGAAAGATCCCACTGATGAAGATTAATGTCGACGGTCGTCAGATGTGGAGGGCTCATTAAAATTCCACAGCGCAAAGACGAAATCAGCACATGGGTAGCTGAGCACAGAGTGAACGCTGAATACATAACATCACAGACGCAAATCAAGCAAACTATGAGTGATGATCACACAGCTGACGGGAGATCTGAACGAGAGAATGAGAAACCGACTAAAGCACGGCCAGTTAGTACTGCGACAGATGCCAGCGTAATGCTTTCCTCAACGCATGACAGCATCCTTTTATACGTTTAGAGAAAGAACTGATTAAAAAGGCACTAAGGCTGCTCATTTCTTTCAGTCCATCCTTTGCGTTCATTTATCTGTTTCCTGTTCTATTGTTCAAACCTCAACAAATCTACACTTGCACATCGATTCTCATATCGAAAATGTTCCAATAGTATTATTTTTTACTCATTTATTGATAAACCAGCTGAGCTTTCTCACTCTCTTCTCTCTCACGGTGGGTTGAAACACACCGCAGTGTGTGTTTTAATTAAATAAGTGTGTGCAGCTCATGATCTCGGCTCAGAGTAAATGCAGCTGAGCCCATTTTCTGCATATGCTGTGAGTTTAATGTGCATTTGGGACACATTCACCAGTTTTTTTCCCCACATTCGCATAATCACCAACCTTTTTGTGGACAGATGATTACAGCATTTTGCTAGAAATGCAATGGGAAGGTATTGTACTGAAGTTATACATTTGAGTATCATGACAACTTCACATAATAATTATATTTTTACATTTGATTTATGTTTGAATAAATCTGCCATGATTAATGTCATTAAAATAAAAAATGTGTGCAATTTAAATGTTTATGTACCACTCAATTTTATATTCAACTAAATTTGATTAATTAGTTGATTACTAAACACGTTATTTTGCTTTTCAGCTCAATCAAACCTTTATTTAAGGTTTTGGTGTTTCAATAAAAAAAGCTGTCCTTTCCTCTTTGTGCTGATCTGTTCCACTTATCCATCATAATCTACCTAGTTCTTACATTTTCTGGAGGAAGTGTGAGTGGTGCTTACCTGTGCAAACCTCACTGACACTATGATAGGGTGTTTAGAGTCATTTTTTTCAAGTGGTTACAAGCAGGGTTTGAAATTAACACCCGCCAAACGTGGGTAAAAATCAACTGGTAGGTAATGCTGTCAAGTCACTGGCCAATATGGCGTGTTATTTATTTAGGTGAGAAAGTCCGTGTAAGCCAAATCTGTGCAGATTTAGCAAGTCATCATGATTCATGATATATTAAAGACAGAATATGTGCATAAATAACGCAAGAAATGACAAATACGCAACAAATAACAAATATGCCACAAGTGACAAATAACGCAACAAATAACAAATAACGCAAGAAATAACAAATACACAACAAATAACGCAACATAAATATGCAACAAATAATACGCAACAAATAACAAATAACGCAACAAATAAATATGCCACAAATAAAAAATTACGCGCAAATAACAAATTACGCAACAAATAACAAATACGCCACAAATAACAAATAATACAACGAATAATAAATACGCAACAAATACGCCACAAATAACAAATAATACAACGAATAATAAATGCGCAACAAATACACCACAAATAACAAATAATGCCACAATTAACAAATACTCCACAAATAACAAAACAAATAACAAATACGCAACAAATAACGCAATAAATAACAAATCCCGCAACAAATAACAAATACACAACAAATTACAAATACGCAACAAATAACAAATATGCAACAAACAACAAATACGCAACAAATAACAAATACGGCACAAATAGCAAATAATGCAACAAATAACAATACGTCACAAATAACAAATAACGCAAACAATACTGACCACAAATAACAAATAGCGCAACAAACAACAAAAACGCAAAAAATTGCAAATACGCCACAAATAACAAATAACGTAACAAATAACAAATACGCCACAAATAACAAATAACGCAACGAATACGCCACAAATAACAAATAGCACAACAAACAACAAAAACGCAACAAATAACAAATACGCCACAAATAATAAATATGCCACAAATAACAAATAACGCAACAAATAACAAATAATGCAACAAGCAACAAATACGCCACAAATAACAAATACCGCAACAAATACGCCACAAATAACAAATAGCGCAACAAACAACAAAAACGCAACAAATAACAAATACGCCACAAATAACAAATAACGTAACAAATAACAAATACGCCACAAATAACAAATAACGCAACAAATAACAAAAACGCAACAAATAACAAATACACTACAAATAATAAATAACGCAACAAATAACAAATACGCCACAAATAATAAATAACGCAACAAATAACAAATACGCCACAAATAACAAATAACGCAACAAATAACAAATACGCACAAATAACGCAACAAATAACAAATAATGCAACAAGCAACAAATACGCCACAAATAACGCAACAAATAACAAATACGCCACAAATAACAAATAACGCAACAAATAACAAAAACGCAACAAATAATAAATAACGCCACAAATAACGCAACAAATAACAAATAATGCAACAAGCAACAAATACGCCACAAATAACAAATAACGCAACGAATACGCCACAAATACGCCAAAAATAACAAATAATGCAACAAATACGCCACAAATAACGCAACAATACGCACACAAATAACAAATAACGCAACGAATATGCCACAAATAACAAATAGCGCAACAAACAACAAAAATGCAACAAATAACAAATACGCCACAAATAATAAATAACGCAACAAATAACAAATACGCCACAAATAACAAATAACACAACAAATAAATAATGCAACAAGCAACAAATAACACATAAGCAACAAATAACAGTGTGCTTTTTCATTTGCACTGAAGCAATAGCAAAGATTAAAAATCATTTGGTTAAAAGAAAAAGACATTATTTTCCAACATCCTATTTGGATGTTGTTTGTACTGTAATGATCTGTCCACCTAAAACACATTTTTGGTAAAAATGATGAGGATGAAAGAGAAAAGGAGGAAATGACTGGATGACAAGATTTAGTCTGAATAAGAAATTCAAATGAGAAATTCATGTCTGAAATCCAAATTTTATAAATTTACAACATCAGTAACATCTGTAATCCTTTCTCCTGTATCTCTTACCTCTGGTTTGAGGTCTCGATGTACGAGCTCCAGCCTCATGCATGTAGCTGACCGCTGACACCAGGCTCTTCATCAGCTGACTGGCCTCCCATTTCCGCAAACATCTTCTTTTTCCTTATTCGCTCCAACAGCTCGCCACCACGCAACAGTCTCCATGACCAGATACGTATGGTACTGGGTGAGATGAAACAGAGAAAAATGGGAATAGTAGTAACATAGTGGGATGGGGTTAAAAAAAAAAAACAACACAAGAGAACTAACATATATTATGTATGTGACCAAGTAGATTCATAAAGTACTAATTTTAATATTTTAAGGATATGGTTATGATTACTCTAAAACATAATTAGCTTAAAAACAGAAGAATTGTGATAGCTAGTTATATGCTGTGGTGCAAAAACATACCTGATCGGTATAGACCTCATGGAGTGTGACGAATGTTCGGGTGAGATTCACACTGGCGGAGCGCTTCGACCTCTCTCTGGGTCATGGCCTCCATCCTACAATGACAAAGACTCTGAGTAGGGGAATCGTAAACGATAGTATCGTAACTGTTGATTTAACGATGTGCGAACTGACATTAAACTGACAAAAACATCAATGTAGATTACAAATGCAGTTAAAATGGCAACAGAAATTATTTTGCGCATCTTAGAGCAACAAACACCAATGTTTCATTCCTGAATGAATCAGCTTTTTTGATGAGTCAACGACATTATAGTTTAGTTTCTGAATGAATAAGTCGTTGTGAGTGAATCATTTGAATGATTCAACTGCTCACTCATTGAGACCAAGCGTGTCACACAAGCCCTGAAAAGTGAAGCCAAAGCGTCTCGAATCGCCTCCAGGTGATTGGTCCTAGTATAGGTCATAAACCCCGCCTCCACGTGTTATTCAACGGGACGTGAGACCAACTAAACAATTAAATTACACTTCAAATATCTTTTTTCCAAAGGTGGTTTCTGTAATTTGCTGGCGTTTTTATCACGCTGATGTACATTTAAAAGGGTAGTTCATTTTTAAAAAAAACTTTTGCTGAAAATTTACTCACCCCCATGTCATCCAAGATGTCCATGTCTTTCTTTTTCAGTTGAAAAGAAATTAAGTTTTTTGATGAAAACATTCCAGGATTTTCTCCATATAATGGACTTCATTGGGAACCAAACGGTTCAAGGTCAGAATGAGAGTTTCAGTGCAGCTTCAAAGGGCTTTAAAACAACACCAGATGATGAATAAGGGTCTTATCTCGCTGAAAACGATTCGCTCATTTAAAAAATAAATAACGAAGTTTAAAGTTTTATAAGCACAAATGTTTGCCGCTTGCTCTGTTCTGTGATGCGCGTTCCTGTTCACACTCGTTCATCAAAATGAACAAACCTTTTTCGAGTCATGACTCGAAGGGTCCTAGATAAGACCCTTATTCATCGTCTGTGTCGTTTAAAGCCCTTTGAAGCTGCACTGAAACTCTCATTTGGACTTGAAGTCCATTATATGGAGAAAATCATACCTTGATGGCCTAAGACATGAAACAAGCGGATTTGTGTGAGAAAACAAACAGTATTTATAACCGTTTTACCTCTAGTAACCACAGCCACAAAGCGCCCGCGCCTCAGATCACTTGGATGTGTCTGTGGTTACAAGAGGTAAAAACGATATAAATACTGTTCATTTTCTCACACAAACCGCTCGTTTCGTGTCTTACGCCATCAATGTGTACTTACATTTATGAATCATTAAATCATTTTTGATTTGGACTTCTCTGTGCATGCTCTTTGAGGTGGTGACCATAGACCTCCATTATATGACTGACAGACAAGAACGGTTTGACCTAAAAATATCAAAATTGAAAATACTGTGGAAACAAAGACACCTACATCTTGGATGCCCCTTGAGGTAAGATAAAACATACCAAAAATGTATTTCAAAGTGAACTATCCCTTTAATTCATTTGTAGGAAACCTCAAGTAATGATATAAAGTATGTGATTTTTAATGTGGTTAGGCAATAAACAAATCCGGTTTAATGTCTACCTTCGGCTGATGATTTTCACAGCGTATTCCTGGCCACTCTGCCTGTGTCTGCACTTCCTGCAGACAGAAAAACTTCCCTCGCCCAGTGGCGCCCCCTGCAGGCACAGCTCATAATGCTGAAAGAACTGAGAGTCCTGAAAACAGACAGAAACAATGATCCCAAGCCCCAAAAAAACTATTTTCAAAGATTTATTTTTTCTAAAACAGGCAGCGGTGTACCTTTAGCATAGAACTGCGCTGGACAATAGCAGAACCAGGCCGGTCAACATTCACATGAGCGTCCAGAACATCCGCCATAACCACATCTCTTATTGAACAAGATAGAAGGAGCCACAAAGGAGTAGCCCTGAGACAAAGAAGACACTGGATCACTACAGAGAATGATTTGGCAACAGAAAAAAAACAGGTTGAACCAGCCAAAGTGGCAGAATGTTCTATTCTTAAAAAACAAACGCTTCGCATCAGATGATTTGGAGTGACAAGTTAAACAAGTAAAGAATTTTAAATTTTTGGGTGAATTATTTCTTTAAACTGGTCTAACTGGTCTCCAAGCCTGGAAAAGCTGGTGTTTGGCTGGTTAGACTGGTCTGGTTTGGTTCAAGCTGTATGTAAAGAAAATCATGGAAAAGAGTATACATGGCAGAGTAGGTGTGTTGTGACTTGATCAAGAAGACTATGTATTAAGTTACCGAACTGAAACTGTGTGTGTACAGTTACACTATCTGTTGCTATTAATAATGGAGGGCTGTGGCAGGAACGCAGATTTAATGTATTGTATGCATCTCCATTAAAGAGACACAGGGACGGTGTGCCGCGAGTACCTGAAAACAGACGGTCCGTACTAGGTGGTGTGCTGGCAGGGGAATACACTGGATCCATTCCTGTAAACTCTCTCGGCAAAGTTGCCCACATCCAGCTGCCGTTACGTAGTTCTGGTCGGAATGGGCTCTGAACCTTTTTCTCTGCCAAGTCCGACCAGTTTAACCCCTAGAGAGACCAACCAGTTGAGGTTTGTGACAATCTACAATGACACCAAAAGTATGTGGACACTTAAGCCACTTAAATATGAATGAAGGTCACTGTATTAGATAATGAAGTATCAAGTACCAGTTGTTAGTTAGTTTAAAAAAGAAAGATTTTCTGGTTAAACATTTTTATACGACGAGGTTTGTTTTACAGGTAATGACGAGGGGGTAAAACTGGAATTCATTTGACCTATTGGTTGGTGACTGGATTGTAAAAAAGTAAGAGAAGCATACTAGAATGGAGGCAGATATGAATGCAGTTAGCTTAAAGGGATAGTTCACTTTTGAGATGTTTTAGCTTACATTCGAGGCATCCAAGATGTAGGTGCTTTGTTTCCACAGTATTTTCTAATTTCGACAATTTTTAGACAAACTCGTCTTGTCTGCCAGTCATAATGGAGGTCATGGTCACCACCTCAAGAATTAGGCACAGAGAAGTTCAGATTAAACATGATTTAACGACTTGTAAAATGTAAGTACACATCGACGGCCTAAAGACACGAAATCGAGTGGTTTGTGTAGAAAACGAACAGTATTTATATCGCTTCTACCTCTTGTAACTACAGCCACAAAGCGCTCAGATCACTTGGACGTGGCTCTGGTTACAAGAGGTAAAACGATATAAATACTGTTCGTTCTCTCACACAAACCGCTCGCTTCGTCTCTTAGGCCATCAATGTGTACTTACATTTACAAGTCATTAAATCATGTTTAATTTGGACTTCTCTGTGCATGCTCTTTGAGGTGGTGACCATAGACCTCCATTATATGACTGATAGACAAGAACGGTTTGACCTAAAAATATCAAAATTGAAAATACTGTGGAAACAAAGACACCTACATCTTGGATGCCCTTGAGGTAAGATAAAACATACCAAAAATGTATTTAAAAGTGAACTATCCCTTTAAATTCAGTACACACTTGCATACATTGGCAGAGACAAGTCATATCACAGGAAGCGTGAGTTATGACATTCTGATTGAAGATTACTTTAATTGTGGATTGTGAAACAAAAAAAAAACTTTTTTTTTCAAAGGATTGAGAGCAAATAAAAGGGAAACAATATTTGAACCAGTATTATTGAACTACCCAAAACCAATAAACAATACGTGAACTGAATGAAGTAGAC
>JAQIUQ010006512.1:0-43845 GCA_030378365.1 Hybognathus amarus
AAACGGCTGCGTTTTCTCTCAGAACAGATGGGAAATGACACAAGGAGGGGGAAACGGGGGCTATGAACTGGAGTTGAAGCCGAAGAGGAAAAAGGAGTGAATATAAAGGGAAGGAAAACTTCCTGAGCGTCACAGGCTGCTCCAGTGACGCCTTCTCATTGTTTCTCAAGTGTTTAAAACAGAAAGAGACACAGACTTGAACTTGCTGCTGTGAAAGCTGCTGATATGTTTATAGTTGCGTGTCTGTGAACTCACTGTCGGATAAAATGAGTTCCTGTTGCAAAATTTACCCATGTGATAGATGTCACATGTGACCATGTTTGTCTACAAGTGTGACACTCCACAGCTCAGTTCAGAACCGTATAGAAACACGGTCATGTGCTCAATTCATCATGTCAGATATCTCTGAAACACCTCTCCATTTTGTTCCAGCAAGTGTTCACGTCCACACATCCCCTCATTTACCCTCTTCTTGCAATCATCAACACCGACAATTCACTGAGAAACAAGCCGGACACGGCCACAGGCCTAAAAATAAACCCCAACGGCTCCCCAAGGATTTCATTGAGTCATCTGCATTATACAAGCGTTCAGTGTCTGTTTATGTGCTCTTAAAGAATGAACTGTCCAACTTTCCAGAAACAAGTTAAAAGTCTGAACTTGGTTCTGTTATTCGCAGAGTAGTTCACTTGTAACTTTCACCGTGAAAATGATCTCGGCAGACAGAATGTTCCTTTCATTTTCCCCGAGCTCTGTGGTTGGAGAAGTGGAATTTGCAAACCATGAAACGGTTCAAAATAGGTCATGCTAACTCCACAGCACTGGAAAACAATTGCAAAACACAAACAAAGAATTCAAGGGCTTTCCCAGGGATAGTTAAACCATCTGAATGCGATTCCTCGACACTCCTTTTTGGTCAAGCACCACAATTCTAAGCAAAGAAGACCTGAGAAGCCAGGTCCATGTATATTCACAAGGTAAGTATTATCTAAGAGTAAATCCGGTAATTTAGTATGGCTGCCGGTGATAAGGGCGTGTATTTTTCCTGTGTCACGTTGTCTATTCAGATCACTGGAGGATAATGCTCCCTGACCCCAGCACCAGTCTGCTCCCCGTATCACTTTCTCCCTGTCTCTTTCTTTTATGATCCCTGTCTTTGTGTTTTGTCTTTACAAATACAAATGCACTTCCACTCTCTCTCTCTACAGTCTAGAGCAAAAGAGCAGAGTATATGCAATCGCTACTTTGTCTGTATACAGGGCCAAGGAATATGAAAAGAATCCGTTATCCAGTTTGGTTCGATGGTTCACTTTAGACACTCTATAAGTCACTTTGCAACATGTCATGTTACAATACTACATTTAACTCTCATTAAAGTTGACAGAATGCCTGTTGGGGGACCATCAAAATAAAGAGTTAGCAGATATTAAGCTGACAATCTATACTCTAATGTCTGCAAGCATGGAGTTGCAAACTTACTTGTACAGTAGCTAGAAAGTCTAAAAGTGGACCATTTGAATTAAAGTATAAGCTTTAGTTTGAATTTTCTGCTTGCCTTGGTTTTTTAGTTTTTCCTAAACTACACTGTGTAACTCTTTTAGTTTATTCAACACAGTTCTTTCAAAAAATATATGTGCTCATTAATGTATATTTACTTCGTTCAAGTAGATAAAGTATTCTCGTGAGTGTATAATATGCCATTGAAAATACATACGGGTAAGGGGTTCTAATGTCGGTCGCCATGTTGCCCCTCCATCTTGAAAGTACATTAGCCAAAGAGGGACATACCCGTTAATTCAAGCTTCGCCTTTCGCGTTTACGTTTGAGTTAAAGGAGAACTCCGCGAACAATGAACCTTTGGTCCAATAAAACATTGGAACCTAGTCAATTGTTCTCTGAGATTTGTTTTCATGAATAATCTGAATGTAAAGAGTTTTATCTCTAAAAACTGTTTAGCGTATAATGCTAGCACTGGGGGCATTGACTAAGTAAAAAGAAATCGCTAGTTTATACCACTAACAAGGCTCAAAATAGCCCCACACTAACACAGTAACATAATGAGTGTCTATACTGTACATGCAAAACGAAGCATTGAGAACTTTGTAAGCTGTACAGACCATTAATAAGTAAGATACATGTTATAAAGACAGTTCACTTCATGTATACAGACAGGAGCCATCTTAGAATATAGTTTCGATAAGTCTGATACCCAAACGCCGTTCATACAGTTCAGAAGTTCGCTGAACTTCATACAGTTCAGCTCACTCAGCATGAACGTTCGATGGTTTGACTTATCGAGACTATATTCTAAGATGGCTCCTGTCTGTATACATGAAGTGAACTGTCTTTATAACGTATCTTCTTATTAGAACGGTCTGTACACTTACAAAGTTCTCAATGCTTCGTTTTGCATGTATGGGAAAACATCGAATAGCGAATACAGTCACTAGTGTTAATAGCTATTCTTTCAGCAAAAGACTGAGTAATATTTCTTCAGATATGCGAGGAATTTTAGCAGTTCCAGATGTCGAAATATCAGCCTGTGATTTAGCTTTCAGCAGGACCCCTGCCTGAAGGATAGCTTGTCAGAGTTTTAATTTAGTAGACATGATTAAATGTTTTCTAAAGCCTCAGAAAAGCTACATAATGGACTGATGTTACCTCAGAAAGTATGCTCCCTATTCACAACATTGGATGGGATTTCTACATAATATTATGTGGAAATAATTTCAGTTACAAACAATTGCAAGTAACACGTTGAATTAAACATGAAATTTTGAAGTAGAAAAACTGAAATAATATCAGCTCCAATAATCTTTCAGTAATCAGATAGTAGAGCACACACACTTCTAAAAGTCAGTAAACTATTTTGAAGTTGTCCTTTCTTTTGGCCCATTAAAAACTGTGCAAGACTGAAGCAGGCGGTGTGTTTAAAGTATTTGTGTATGCAATGGTGGTTTGTCTGAATCAGTGAACTGACTTATAAACACTGCTGAAGCCCTCCTCATTGGCCTTGACCTGTGTGCACCCTCCTCTCTCTCTCTCTCTATCTCTCTCTCTCTCTGTTCTTTCTCCCTTTTGTGTTTTTGTGCTATTGAATGTCTGCCCTCCCCGAGGGCTCAAGACTGAGACCAGGTCTTTAATGAGACATGGGTCACTATGCCCAGTCGACCTCAAGACACACACACAACACACACACGCTTATGTGGGTGGGTGAAAATGATAGGAAAGGAGAAGCACAGAAGATCAGAGGTGAATGACAAAAAAAACTGAAGCAGTCCTGTGTTTCAGGTATCAGATGGTATCATAGGCCTTTGCACAATGGTTTCAGCAGTGGCGGAGGAAGTACTGAATCTCAGTACTTAAGTAAAAGTACAAATAACCAGATAAATATTTACTTTAGTAAAAAGTAGAAGTAACACAAATGACAACCATACTTAAGAAAAAAGTACCTGATTTTAAATGTACTTTAAATATTAAAAGTACTTGCATAACAATTTATGAATAAAACATTTAATTCTAACTCATTCTCCTATAATGATGTTCAATAATGATGGAAAAAATTGTTGTCACCATTTCTGAAACAAGCTTGCAATTAAGCAAAATACACATCATGCTTATCCTTATATGTTAATAACTATGTTTGGCAGTAAACACGATTAATTTATGGTGTAATTCTGAACCTCTTGGCTTGCCATAATCCTAACCAAACGTATATTACACACGGTGCGTTTGCTATGCATGTAAAAACTAATTTTCGCATAATAAAATTGCACGAATAAACACACTGCATGCAAGACGCATTTAGTGTGACCGGGTTGATATATCTATGGCAACCAAACGTCACTGGTGAGACAAACGTGCAACATAACAGACGATCAGATTACGTTTTGGCAGGGGAAACACAGATCAGAAAATGTAATGAAAATGTAACAGGAGTTGTAGAAATGTAGTGGAGTAGAAAGTATAATAATTGCTAAAAAATGTAACGAAGTAAAAGTAAAAAGTATGCACTGTTTATTCTACTTAAGTAAAGTAAAGATACGTCAAACATGTACTTAAGTAAAGTAACAAAGTATTTGTACTTCGTTACATTCCACCACTGGGTTTCAGAGTTACTTCAGAAGCATCCATAATATTAATTAACAATGCATGCAGAAATGTTTTTATTATTACTATTAAGTTAATTTAAATTTGAGTTAAATTATTAAAATTATTTTTTTTTTTTTTTTGCAAGGACACAGTTGACCAACAGTCAACAGTAAATATATGTATAACATAACAAATGATTTTTTAAATAATATAAAACAAAATGCTGTAGTTTTTTTTTTACTTTCTATTCATCAAATAATCATGGATGTAGCACAGTTTCCCCAAACATATTATGCAGCACAACATTGATATTAATAAGAAATGTTTCTTGAGCTCCAAATAAGCATAGGAGGTAACAACTAATAATATTTTACAATATTACTATTATTTTGCTTACTGTATTTTGCCCAAATAGACTAAATACAGTAAATAGAAAGAAAAATCTTACTGCAAAATGTTAAATGGTAGCCTAGTGTAAGTTCAGAAAAACAACAAAGTTACCATGGTAAAACGACAAAAAAACATGTGTCGATGTACGCCATGGCACTAATGGATGATCATATTCTTTATAATGATATTTACATGATAACTCAAAGTTCTTCAAAGAATACCATGTTTTTTTAACATGGTAAATATCCAAAAACAGTACCATAGTCCAAAAACAATGTAGACCTACTTTAATATATGATGGAGAGAAGTTTATTTTCTTTAGTTTATTTTCTTTCGTTAACCATAGAATTGAAATGGCTCTCCAAAGTACTTTAAAGTATTACCATGATACGTGTCTGAAAACATGCTACTGTATTGTTTGTTAGACAGAACAGGTGGGTGGGTTTTACGGTGAGTAACAGGAAAAGAGAAAACATAATGATGTCAAGAATTGGGGTGGAGGGCCTCAAACAACAGTAAACAGCAGGAGAGAGGATGTTTGTGTGTGTGTGTGACATCACCGGTTTGGCTGTTAATTCGGGCATGAATACATGTAGGCTATACTCACTCTCAACTCACAAACACAGTAGAAATGTGGTCTGATCAGTTTTTTTTTTTTTTTGCTTAAACCAACCTATGCTATAGGCAAGGCCTATATACAGTATAGCCATACACTGCTGTTCAAAAGTTTTAAATCGGTAAGATTTTCAGTGTTTTTAAAAAAGTCTCTTCTGCTCACCAAGGTTGTATTTATTTGATCAAAATATTAGTTTTTTTTTTGTTTTTTGTTTTTTAAGTATTATAGCAATTAAAATCAGCTGTTTTCTATGTGAATATGTAAAATGTAATTTATTCCTGTGATAAAAGCTGAATTTTCTGTGTCATGATCCTTCAGAAATCATTCTAATGTGATGATTTACTGCTCAAAAAACATTTCTCATTATTATCGATGTTGAGACAGTTATTTACATTTAATATTTCAGGATTCTTTGATGAATAGAAAGTTCAAAAGAACAGCATTTATCTGAGATAGAAAGCTTTAACATTAAACACATTCAAAAGTTCGAGGTCAGTAAATCTGGGTTTTAGGGGAAAGAAATAAAATAAATCAATACTTAAGTATTAATCAAGGATTATTGGTTAAAGTTACAGTAAAGAAAAATGTTATTCAATATTCTATTTCAAATAACTTTTGAATGTCATGCATATATATATATATACATATATATATATATATATATTAGAAAATCATCTATTATAAAATACTTCTAATATATACTGTGTCTGATTTGAGCTTGAAAGCTCCGGCCCCCATTCATTGAAATTGCATTGAAAAAAGGGGTCAGTAGTGCAATATCATATTTCATATTTGTGCACTCTATACAATGCTGGGTTGTTTGAACCCAAATTTGGGTAAAATATTGACAAACCCAAATGTTGGGTTAAAAATGCTATTTAAAATTTTAACCCAACTTCAACTTTCACTTTCAACTTTATTATTATTATTATTATTTTTTTAAATACATTTTATAATTGCATTTTTAACCCAACATTTGGGTTTTTCCATATTTGGCCCAAATTTGGGTTGAAACAGTGTGACAAAGAAAGTCATACAGGTTTGGAATAACATGAGTAAATTATGACAGAATATCAATGTTAGTATAACTATGCATTTAAAAGAGGCCGATTTCAAATGCTCACATTCCACCGAGGCAACTATTCTGAGGAAAAAAAGAGATCAGCACAGTTTGACACAGATGACTCAGTGAAATAGACAGAGAGAAAATAAATGGAGGAAAAATGAAAGAGACAAGAATAAAGAAAAACAGACGGGGGACTTAATGCCAATGTAAAGAGTGAACAGGCCTGACGAGTTGAAGAGAAGAGAGGAAAAGGAACGTAATAAATGAAAGGAAGGACAGAAGCAGACAGTGAGCAAATAAAGATGAAAAAAAGCTCTGACAGATAGAAGAAAAGAAAATGAGACAGGAGAGACAGTTGATCCAGACTGTTGTCTGATCCGGTCTAAGGCAGTTGGCCCTTGGCTTCTTCCCAGGCATAAATGTACAGTAATTCAAAGCATGCGACTTGACGCCGGCTGGGGAGAATGTGTGTGTGTGTGTGTGTGTGTGTGTGTGCTGTGGTCAAAGAGTATGCATCTGTCACCTCCAGAAACACACTAATTCACTCAAACAAACAAGGTCCCTTGTAAGACTTACTCATCGACACAAGTGATGACAATTACTGGTGTGTGTTCATGCCGACTCACCATCCGTAAAAGACAGTATGTGTTCCAGCTCTGTGCCTGAAGTTTCACCCTCATGTACTGATGTCCATTAAATGTGGCACATCCCCCTCATAGATTTCACAAATTCACACTTACACTCAATTAAACAGAAAAAGAATATAAGGACTAGAAGTGAGGAGATGGGGTGGTGGAGGGATGCTGTTAAACTGTCAACGAACAGAAGTCAGTTTGCTGTGTATATATACACTGCTTAACTCGTTAGATTGGGTCGATTAACAGAGTGTGCTCCACTTCTGTGTCTAATTAGGCTTGATTATCTGAATGTGCTCCATGTCTTTAGATTCAACTATCTGAACTTGCTCCTCCCGATCTTTGTTAATAAAACATTATTTACAGTCAAAACATAATAGAAATGGCTAGTTCTGACTCTGAAAATTTGACTGCATGCAAATTGAATGCTGTTGTTGTGCCTGCACAATATTATTATGGCTGTATACTGCATACATTTTTTGCATGACTGAGAATATTTTCTTGATTTTCTTGTTTTTGTTTTTCATTATTCACAATGTTGATTCTCAATAATGAATGTAATACAGAAATGTATATAATTTATACAGCAACATAACAGTATTTTTTAACGTATTAAAGTAAAAAGTTTAAAGTATATATATATAATTTTACATTAGATGCTGTATTTAATTTTATATAAATATAATTGTGTTACATTTTTATAATATACTTATAATAAATCATATTATATCATTATTTTCAAATAATTTTGATATATATATATATTAACAGAATTTGCAAGTCACCATTATGGTTATCACTATGTGTTTTAGTTGGGCTCTTAATCAACTTTAACACTGCTTCAGTTCATTTAACACTCTGCTCAGAGCTTAATTGGGTCGCTTAAAGTGACTTATTCCATGATGTTTAAGTTACATGAACAAATTATGTTTGTTTAAGGAGCTGTATGCAAGAAATGTATTTCAATGAATCATAAATTTTCCCTGATATGTCAGTAGACATTAAGAAATCATGGTCATTTCAAACTTAATAAATATCACTGCGAACAGTAGTTCGGCCAGGATATTGTCATTTAAAAAGTGAAGTCGCAGCCCTTGACTGATGTTGATGTTGTCAAGTTGTGTTTTGTTCTGATGCGTCACCCTCCACCAATCTATCAATCACGGACTCAGTAGTGTTGCGGCATTTGGGTTGCCAGCTCTTCTCTAGTTACCGAAGCTGCTGATACAAATGTGTCGGAATCGGATAAAAAAAATGTCTAATGTTGCGAAACCCCCAAAAATTCGATATGAATCCGAAATACTTTGTTACAAAGTCCGAAATAAATAATAATAAAAAAAACTTACTGTGAAGGACTCGTCACTTGCCATTGGAAGCTTCTTGTAGCATGCCAACATTCCTCTGGAACCTGCAGCAAATCTGGCAACCTCAAGTCATGGGGGAAGGCGGGGATACACCCTAATCTGAAAGTGATTGCAGTACCAGTTTTGGCCACAATCTTGCATACAGCTCCTTTAACGTAAACCAGTTTTGTGGAACCTGTTGACATAAAAAAAAGTTAATTTATGGAACCTGTTAACATAAAAAAGTGAATTAAAGCCAACATATAATTTTTTAGAGTGCATACAGATAATATAATACATTTATTATATAAGAAAAATATTAATATACTGTTATATAAAACATTATACAGTCGAGTAAATAAATATAGGCCTATTTTGGAGGAAGAATTGTTTGCATTTGAATGAAGACATATAGAAGTACTACAACAATAGTGGTTTCAGGCTTTGGAATGAACAATGTCCACAGATAAGGTAGAGTTTGTTGCATGATTTCATGAAAGTATGATGTATTGCAACATCAGGAAGAAAAACGAAATAATGACTATTGTAACGCTTGACGTAAAGCAAGTCAAATTTGTAGTTTTCTTATGTCATTAGAACTACAGAAATGTGACCCAATCTGGCAATCTCACATACGTGCTTATAGCAGATATAGGACCACAAAGCATATCCAGAAATGCCTTTCACCCTGTTACGACTTAATGAACCACTGAAACGATTTTGGGAACATTATTTCATTGTTCCAAGTTCACACATTTTCGTAACGTTTGATCATGATGGAGTAGGATTCATAAAGACATTCCTCCGGGTTACATTTCAGCATGAAGTCTGCTGCAGACAATATTCCACATCTTTAGCTATGAACTCATGGAAGAGTGCACAGCAGGGCTGAAATGGAAAAGCCAGCCATGAAGAGATGGAGGAGAGGGGAGGGGGATCTAGATCACAAAAATTACAGTAAACATTTCCTGCATTGCAGCTGCACTCTGTATTTTACAGTGTAATTACTGTAGGATTGCAGAACCATAAACAATATAATCCTATCAATTGAGTCACAATTTAGGACTAGGGCCCAATTCTCACTGTTTACTAACCATTAACTATGACTTTTGCCTCAATAAGATCCTAATTACTGATTATCAATAGTGTGGAATTATAGGATTAAGGGATGTAGAATATGGTAATGATGAATATGCCTTTATAAGAACTAATAAATAATATCCTAATAATATACATAAGTATTGGACCCTAAACTAAGTGTTACCCAATATTTCTATGCAACAAAACACCATTGTGCATCAAGTATAACAACAACAACAAAGACAATCACATTCGAATGTGATGCACCCTATAAGGGACTTTTGAATTCTAGTATTTTGCATAAAACTATATTGTTGTCCTATTAAATATATTGGTAACACTTTATTTCAATAGTCCACTTTAGACATTCTACTAACTATAAGTAACTTTTTAACTACATGTCAACTAACTGTCATTAGAGTATTAGTAGTCTGTCAGCTTAATATCTGCTAACACTTTATTTGGTTGGTCCCCCAACAGACATTCAACTGACTAAAGTATCTTGGCAACTACAAGTAAACTTATTCTCCTAACCCGAAGCCTAATGCTGCGATTCACGTGTTATGGAAAATAGGATATTTTCCACTTGTGAACTGGTATTTACCAGTGTGTTGCGTTCAAGTGCTTTTGTTGTCGTAATGTGGTAAAAAGATGGAGATCCAGACCTGTTATTTAGCTAAAACTATTTTAGATTGCTTAAGTCATCTGCAACAGCAAGAAAATGATTTATCAAAACTCAAAAGGTAAATAATATGCTGTATAATAATTTCTAGATCATGAATAGTATATATTTTTACCATTCACGACTCTCACGGTGCTCTCCGCCATTTTGAAAAGATTAAAGGTTATTCTCATCTCGGCAACTCGTCCATCAAAATATTCTACGAGTTGCCCAGTGGAAAATACCACATGAGGGGTGTTCATGTGCATTTTCCACGTCTGTCGAACGCAGTATTTACCATAATTAGTTACCATAGCACATGAACTCCCAAACACACCAAGCCGACGGTCGGCTGTCTGGCAGATTTTGTGCGTTGGCCAACTTAGTTTCCTCGAGTGATACTAACGGTTCCGTACCGTTGGCTGAAAATAGTCCTCGTCGGCTTTTGTTCATCGCAATTCGACATGTTGAATCATGCGTTAGGCCGTTGGGGAAAGAGGGAACTCTGATTGACCGTTCAGCTTAGTGAAACAGTCAGTGCACGCGAATAAACGCAAAACACAAGCAAAGAAGTCAAAACGGTAAAGATAGAAGGCTGTTCTTATGTTACGTCTTCTTACCTGAGTGTTCCTTGGCAAATATTTCAATATTAGCATGAGCGGAGTGGATTCAAGAAAGTGTTCAGCAGGAGTGATATTCAAAACGGTTGGCACGCGCTGCTTTGTTTACGTTATGTGTATCTGCAACCGGCAGCGTCGGTTTCCTTTTTGAATGACGAATATACTTATCTGCAGAAATAGACAGTTGGCTCATTACACGCAGGCGCAGAACGCACATTCTAGCTGACAGTCGCCTGTAATTCTCTCGGTGTGTTCAAGTGCAGCTTTTTTACCTCGACGAGAGGGCACGAGAGGCGACAACACAGTTGGCTTTCATCAGCGCTAGTCCGTTGGCGTCGGCTTGGTGTGTTCTGGGCTTAACACCTAATCATAACCTAACAGTCTACTGACAGTCTACTAATACACTCTAATGAGAGTTAGTTGACATGTAGTTGAAAAGTTACTTATAATTAGTAGAACGTCTAAAGTGACTATTGAAATAAATTGTAACCAATATACATTTTTAATTAGGGTAACCAATAAACATTGTTTACTGCAGCCTTTTTACATGTTTTTCACTGAATATTTTTTACTTCCTTAAGTGCATCTAGCAAACAACTGATCCCTGATCGCTTCCCAATGAAAACAAAAGTGATAAAACGAAGAGAAAGTGTGAGCGCGCGCTTGTATCCAGGCTACACAGGAAGTAAACGGCAAAACAAGGCAGCGAACAACAATTCAGACCTTTTTCGAAAGGTCTGCCCTAGTGAGCTTCACATGACTCCACTTTCCCTGCTCCTCTTTTTGTATCTCGCTTTCTTTCACTACACAAAGCCGTGTACTTGAGCGTTATCTAGTTATCTCTCTTGCTTGAAATTGCTGTAGTTATACAGTTAGCTGTGACCTTTCTTGCTCTGTGCATTGCTCCCTCCCTCTCTTTCTTCATCTATCTCTTTTTCCCTCTGTCTCCTTCTTCTCTCCGGCACACAGGCTCCCTGTGTGTTCTGGACTGAATGGCATGCAAATGGAGTGGGTGTTTGGGAGGCCTTTCATCCGGCCCTGAGAGAGTGAGTAAGACAGAGAAGAGAAAGGAAAAAGGAAAAGAGACAGTCATCTTTTATCCATTTGAGTGAGAACAGTTGTCCCAGCAGTTAGTCGGTGAGAAAAAGCAGGGTGGAGGTTGCCCTGTAGAGTTTGACATCTGGCGGACATGCTGTGTTCATTCGAGTCACAGGCTCATTTGCCCCTGTGAACAGCAGGGACAAAGACGTCCCACTCACTCACAACACTGTGAATACAGTAAAACCTTCATTTAATGAACAAAAACCAATGAGGATACCTCAAAAAATGCCTTTAAATACACGTGCAACCTCAGGCCTGGCTTAAAGGGTCCAGCCAGCTCTTTAAAACTGAGCTGTAGTTTTGTAATTACTGACTTGTGCCGTGCGGTGGATATGTTTGCGGTTTAGCACGCTAGAACCTCCTGAAAGCGCCTGAGGCCTTGAGTAAATTGTCCCCATCGTGTCTTGTGACTTGATCCATATCTGATTTGGGCCCCTCAAAGCACAAAGGAAAAGGAAAGTTTTTCATTAGGACAAATGCGGTTCCCTCTACTGGGAGGACATCGACTTCACAGGAACCATCAGGTTTGTCCAATAACACAGTTGAAACTGAAGTGTGGAGACTTTAGGGGATTGGCAACAGTTTTGGAATTTTAAGGGACTGGTGACTGAGATGCTTGTGTAAAGCAGTCACCCGCTCACGCACAAACCCTGTGTTATCCGGAGACCTGGATTGTTTAGGTTAAGACTTTGAGTGGGAGTGTGAAGCTCCCAGGGAAGTGCGTACTTATGGTGAGTGTCAGAGGCCCAGGCTGGAGATGTCGGCACTGGCCGAGGCTTGTAACATCTGGAATGGCATCCTTCCTTAATGTAAACATCACTGAGTCAACAATATCCACAACACTGTTCTAAAGTGAGAGAGTTTCAAGTGAAAAATGCTGTATAAAATAAATGCAGTTTACATGAACAAATAAATCAGTTAGTAAATGACTTTGTGAATACAGAACTAACTTATACTTTAAAATGACATGTTATTGTGTTTATTATGTGGCTTCCATGGAGTGCTACTACTGCAGAGCTGTCATTTTCTGTCCTCTATTATGCTCACATATGCATTTAGTATGCATAATATATAGTACTACATGCATAGTATGTATACAGTATATATATATATATATATATATATATATATATATATATATATATATATATATATATATATATATATATATACTGTAATATATATAGCAATCCTTATCTTTATTTTTTTTCATTCCAGTAAATCACGAACAGCTGCAAAAATTCCCGTGGCCTTCGAATTTTGTTGTAGACAATGGAGGGCCTTGGATTAAAAGGGGCTGAGAACTGAGAACCAGCTGTAAACAGTAATAGAGAAATCAAGGAAATATTTAAGTTATCTGCCGCCCTCTGCTGTCGATAATCGCTTACTGCATTGCCACACATCACAGGCCATGAATGGAGTAGGCCTACTAGCGTTCTGCACACCACACAAAACAAAACACATTATATAAAAATAATGTCAGGCAACTTCATCTTTTTCAAATGACCTTTTCACATGCTATTCATAAAAATAACGATTTATATTTTTAATTGGATTCAGGGATAGTTTACCACAAAGAACAAATTTCTTACTCCGAATTGTAGAACTTATTTTTATAAGAGTCATATAGCTTACAGTTAAACATTTTTGTAATAATAATAATAATAATGATATATTTTAAATATGATATCCGTTCAGCTCCCATAGCATTATGGGACAGCCTCGTTTCATGAAATGGGCTACTGTATGGCAAGCTGTTTTAGCTTTTATTCATTTCCAGGATATGAATTATTGATATCAACAATTGAATTCTTGATATCAAAAATTTAATTCTTGATATCCACAATTGTATTTTCACTTGTGAAATGTCACCATATAGGCTGCCATTCAAAACCAACTGTTGATATCAAGAATTGATTTCTTATGGTTGAAATTCCAATTTCACATCTCAGAAATACAATTATTACTAGTAAAAACCTTTATTTTCGATATCAAGAATTCAATTGTTACTAGTTGAAATGTCTATTCTTGAAATCCACAATTGAATTGTTACTAGTAACAATGTTCTTTTTGATATCAATAATTAAATTTTTTACTAGCGACAATTTTAATTTTGATATCATGAATGTGATTGTTAGTAATAAAGCCATGGCTTTATTACTAACAAATGCATCTTAGATTACTAACAGATGCATCTTAGATGCATCTTAGATATCTGAAATAATATTGATATCAAAAAACATTTTCAGATGTCAAAAATGATAATTGTTTACTAGTAACTATTGAATTGTTGATATCAAGAATAGACATTTCAACTAGTGACAATTTACATTTATTCGTTCATTTAGCTGACGCTTTTACCCAAAACGACTTGCAATTGCTATATATGTCAGAGGTCGCACGCCTCTGAGGCAGTCAATTCAAATCCTGGGTCTCTCACACCAAAGGCATGTGTCTTTCCACAGCGCCATCACCACCCCAAAAATCCGGGTTTGAACACAGCTCCTGGACATCATTCCTTTTGCAAAACAGACAAAGATCCATATTAATTATTGATATCAGGAATTCACATTTTTACTCGTAACAATGTAATTATTGATATCAAAAAATGATACTTCTAGTAGTAAAAATCAATTCTTGATATCAATAATTAATTTTGAATAGCAGCCTATGGTGACATTACTAGTGAAAATACAATTGTTGATATCAAGAATTAAATTGTTGATATCAAGCATTGAATTGTTGATATCAAGAATGTAATTGTTGATATCAAGAATTCATATCCTGGAAATTAATAAAAGCTAAAACGGCTTGCCACACTACTGCATATTCTCACATCCTACAATATTTGACATGCTCTTTGTAGAATACCATATGGTACGCATTCAGATATGTTTCAAATACTAATTTTTATCTCAACATTAAAAAAATAAAACTTTTTCTTGTGATTGTCGTGGCTTCTCATCCAGATACAGTGCAAATGTATGTCATAAAGGAGTCAATGAGACATTTTTCCCCATTGCCAATAAATAAATAAATATTTATTCAAATGACACTGGCACTAGCACCCTTTCTCTTTAGAAGAAGAAGAAGAACAGAATTGTCCTTTTTTTCTGACTGATAATCTTTCAGAAGCCAACATATACCATCACGAACAGAACTGTAACCAAATAAAATAAATCTATCAGAACGTTTTTGTTTCTCTCTCTCTCTACATCCCATCTGTCTAATGGGCGCTGTGCTCGGACTAGCAACATTTATAACAGGGTCTTTTCTGTTGTTGTACGTTCAGACAGGGAGTAAACCATTAATGTCATTAAAACGGCCCTTTCCTCTCTCTTTTCCTTCTCATTTACACCTTTCTCTTACACTCTTTTTGTTCATCTTCTTCCCTTTCCCATTTCCCCTTTCTTCCTATTTTCCTTTTCCTCTGGTCCATTTTTTCCTTTCCCATTTTCTCTTTTCATTCTCATTTGCTCTTCTCTTTCATTTCCTGTTTATCTTCCCTTTCCCCTCTCCAATTCTCTCTCCTTTTCCATCTCATTAATTTGCCCTTCTTTTTAATCCTTCTTCCTTTCAACACCTTTCACCTCTCTTCCCTTTTATATTGTCCTCTCTTTCCATTTCCATTTCCTTTCCCATTTCCCCTCATTCCCTTCCTCTTCTTTTCCTTCCTGTTTTCTCTCCTCTTCCCTTTCCCTATTTCCTCTTCTATTCCTTCTACTTTCTATCTCACTTTTCTCTCTTGGTCTTTCCTCTTCCAGTCTTTTTCATTTCTCAGTTCCTCTCTATTACTTTTAAATCTCCTCTTTCCTTACTCATCTCCATTCCTTATTTTTTTCCCTCATCCCTCCCTAATGTACCTCAGACACAGCACATGTAAGGTTTTCTTAACAATGTCACATATCAAAAAGCACAATCTCTTTTTATAGTCTGATGCAACAGACGATTTCATCACATATTCACAGTTTTATGATAATCTTAGCATTATCAGCATCTTTCGCTCAGACGAAGTAATGTGCCGATACCTGGTCTGAGATGAGAGTGCAGCAGATACTGTACGCTTCATGTTCCCATGTGAGGTTGATTATATGCATCATTATTCATGTATGCATCTGCAGCTGTCAACACAATGTAGGTTTCCAGCAGGCGAGATGTTAAAAAGGATTTTTCAATTGTCATCATTGACTCCATCAGGCCAATAGGAGGTCACAATCTGGTACTAGATGTATGAGGAAAGATAAAACAACGGGGAAAAAATCACACATGGAAATCACTCGGATTGATCGAGATAACGTGTTCTCTACATTCAGATCAAATCATCAGAGGTTCCTGTCAAAATATGTTAGATGGATTTTAACTGGGTTATCTGATGAATTTACACAGAGCTGTCCATTATTCGTCTATTTTTGAGAAACAGCTGATAGAAAAGGACTCAGACCAATCAGCAGTCAGCTTGGACACATTTAAAGGGATAGTTCACCCAAAAATAACAATTCTGTCATCATTCTCACCCTCTTGTTCTACCAGCTACATTTGTTTAAAGAATAAAAAAAACAAATGTTGAATGATGCACGTGTTGCTTTTAGTAACACTAAGTACGTTTTTGTTACCTTCAAACAATGTTTTCAAAATCATTTCAGTGGTTTATTAGAGTCGGAACAGGGTGAAAGGCACTTATGCCTCTGCTTTTGGGTCCTATATCTGCTAAAACCACACTATGTAAGATTGCCAGATCTGCGTTTCTATAGTTCTAATGAGACATGAGAAAACTACAAATTTGACAAATTTGTCAAGCGTTACAATAGTAATTATTTCGTTTTTCTTCGTTTCTGATGTCGCAAAACATCATACTTTCATGAAATCATGAAACATATTCTACCTTGTTCATTGCAAAGCCGGCGCTGGATAAACAATGAGCTTGAGTGTGACAGTAGACTGCGGTAGGATAAATTATTTACGACAGCGTGTAATGGACAATTCCGCTTCCAACCTGTAGGGCGACCACAGAGGAAAAGTTAGCTAAAAACACTTAGTTCTTTCAAAAAATATGTGCTCATTAATGTATATTTACTTCGTTCAAGTAATAAAGTATTCTTGTGAGTGTATAATATGCCACTGAAAATACATACGGGTAAGGGGTTCTAATGTTGGTCGCACATGTTGCCCCTCCATCTTGAAAGTACATTAGCCAAAGAGGGACATACCCGTTAATTCAAGCTTTGACTTTCACGTTTACGTCTGAGTTAACACTCATGGATGAGGTCAAACTGGAAGCCATGTTAATCTTGGACTACATTGGCCACCAATCAAAGTTAAAACGAAATTGGAATTGAGAGGAACAGAAACTAATATTCACTGGATGGTCATATACCTTTTCACCACTAGATGGGCGTAAAAATCACACAGTGTAGCTTTGACATAATAGAAAGAATGGGGATTGGAGATTTCAGTCTGTTTCTCATGTAAAGTTATGGCTTTAGAAGTTTAAGATACAGTGCACTACATTATTTTTATGACTTCTTTTTCATTTGAAGTAATTTCGTTTTTTTAGGTGAACTGTCCCTTAAATTATCATATTTCTAACCTCAAATCACACTTTCTCATTAGTACTTTTCTGCTTTCTTCTTTTATATTTCTTCCTTTAGACAAAAAAAAACAACAACAATAATAATTATATATTTTGATAAGCTGCAAAAGTAAATGGTGTGTAACAACATTTTGATTTGGTTATTGTTTGAGTACATCTCTCAGTTTACACTGGTTGCTATCCAACAGGCTTTAATAGAATTCAATAGTACGTCTTTTTTTACATTTTTTTTAAATCTCATTTGCAATCAGAAGGTTACTCAGGAATGTAGACAACCGTTGTGGAAAGACGCAAAACAAAAGTGTCCCACAAAAACGACGACACATTCTTCAACACTGAAGCATTGAGGCAGCCCGGTCTTATGGTCCAAGTCAACATTTAGGCTGTCGAACTTTCTCCGTTCGCCTTACGGAAACAAATGATCGTAAAAGCATACCCACAATCCTTAGCTGCAAATTTTCATCAGACAGGCTCAGTGTATAAGTCAGTTTGTTCTGATGCATTTAAGGTGGCTTGATAGGAATACTGTGTGCATATGTGTGTGTGTGAATCACTGAAGCTTGTTTATTTGGTCACAACCCATCTTTAACACCCTGTTTTTATTAGACAAGGAGAGGGAGGAGCAACTTTTTTGCAGGGCTGGGGCAAACTCAAGTGCTACCTCCTCTCTCCGTTTGTTGAATCGATAAGGACAGTTTTAGATTTCATTTCCAAGGAAACAGTTTTTAGGTGTGGTTTGAGTCTAGCTCCTCACTGCTGCAGTTTATGGTAGAGTCACCAGAGGGGATGGTTTTGCTGATGCGGTCCAGGGTGTCAACGCTAGTGGAGTGTTTAGATTGAACTTTGCCGATTTCCTCCAAAGCGCTGGCCAAAGAGTCCAGATCCCCCCGCTCCTGGTGCTGAGCTTCCCATAAACTGAGAATGACAGCGGACGGGCTGCGTCTGGCACGCAAAATAACCCAGGTTTCTGTATGGGGAAAAGAAATTCAGGACAAACTTGGGTTAACAGCAAAATCTGAACAGTACAAAAATACAATTTCAACAATGACTTAAAGTTACACTGTGAATTTATTCTTAGGTAAAAACACTTAGTTCTTTCAAAAATATATGTGCTCATTAATGTATATTTACTTCGTTCAAGTAATAAAGTATTCTCGTGAGTGTATAATATGCCATTGAAAATACATAACTGGGTAAGGGGTTCTAATGTTGGATCGCCATGTTGCCCCTCCATCTTGAAAGTACATTAGCCAAAGAGGGACATACCCGTTAATTCAAGCTTTGATTTTCGTGTTTACGTTTGAGTTAACTCTCATGGACGAGGTTGAACTGGAAGCCATGTTAATCTTGGACTACATTGGCCACCGTAGGAGTTAAAACGAAATCGGAATTGAGAGGAACAGAAACTAATATTCACTGGATGATCATATACCTTTTCACCACTAGTATGGGGTTAAAAATCACACACTGTAGCTTTAACAACGTCCCTCAAAGTCTAAGAGAAAGCAGGAACAAATATGATTAATACTCTACTCTTAATGATTTAAGACTATTCAAGTGCAAAAAAAAATAAATAAAAAAATAAAAAATGTATTAGCAAAACAAGCATTTTAAATATACTTTCATTGGTAATTCATATAATTTTAAGTTTATAACTGGTTCATAAAAAACAACTGTAGAGTGAATATAATATCAAATCAGAAAACAGAAAAAAATGGTAACACATTAATCTAAGGTCCAATTTATTAACATTAGTTTGTGTAGGTCTCATGAACCAACAATTGACAATATTTTTACAGCATTTATTAATCTAGGTTAAAGTTAATGTATTTTTTATTGGGTTTTTATTTTATTTAAGTTGTAAAAAATAATAATAGTTAATGTGTTGATGAGTGAATGAACATTTAACATTATACAATTTTAAATGTACAATTACTATTAACCTAAATCAATAAATGCTGAAAAAAATGACCTGTTCAGTAAAAAGTTTTAAATGCATGAATAAGCATAGTATTTCTGTATATTTTTATTTTAAATTCTTAGCCCTAACCCACAAGATTGGTTATATAAATTCATATTATTCCGCTCAGACACTGAATCATTACACTCTATTGTAAGGATTCCCAGTCTGCATAACTTTCAATGTAATAATGTTATCCTGTAATGCCTGTATGCCCCAACAACATATCAAAATGGTTAAATTAGTTTATATAAGCGAGAAGAATATTAAAGAAGTTTTGCTTGAAGAAAATCAACCCATCTTCGAGACATAATTGAATCACAGAAAAGGAATCACAATTCTGCAGGTGTGTGTCTTAAAGAAGCAGACATAGTCTATCTTCTGCCTATTGAATGGCAGAAGAACTTCCTTTTGACCTTTCGACTTTCCATAGAGCTATTTTAGAAAACAATCTCTGTGTCTAAAGTTGAATACTTCCCTACTTATAGTATGAGAAAACAATAGTAGGTCTGAAAACAGTGTTCGAAAAACGAAAGTAGGCGTAAAGTACACTGTAAAAGTAGAGTATCCTGTAAAAAGCGGTAAAATACCGGCAGCTGTGGTTGCATCATACCGTAACTATACGGTGTGTTACTGTTTTTGTGTTAGAGCATATAGCTGTAAAATTAAAGTTTTATACTGTAGCTGGTGATACGGTATTTAGCTGTTAATTTCAAAAACAGTAACGACAAGTATTTTACCGTATGATGTTGGCAACCACAGCTGCCAGTAGTTTACTGTTTTTTACAGGATTATTTTTACAGTGAGCTGACCCACTACTTCCACTGAGATTCTGGAGTGTGCACATTCGATAGACACTTTACTATCCCATGAGGCCAAGAAAGAAGATTTATGAATGGCAGTGAAAGCGAGGCAACTGACACAAGAAGGTTGCATGACAATAACAACACGCAGGATGTAATGCGATCTGAAATTATTCTATTCATACAACACAAAACAGACTTTTTTAACGGACGCAAAGTAAATTCAAATTCAAATGCAGTAACTCATATTGTGATTTTGGATGCACTTAACCTTCAAATGGTCTTCGTTTCCTGTTTACACTTCTGGACTTCGGGGTCTATACGATCCCAACAATTGATTGAGTAATTGTACCAAAAATATACATTTTTAATCATACAAATAATATATAATTTTTTTTGTTTACTTCTCATCTATTCATTAATGCTGTGTTTTTGGAGATATAAAGCACTTTTTTATCCATATCCACACAATTACTCAACTACACCATTAGCTTGCATATGAAATATTATTTGTTTATGATACATTGCATTTATGCTCTAGTACTAGGCCTTCATTTCTGTGTAAAAAAATGTCAGATTTATGCTGGATTTTTTTTTTTTTGACACATGAAGAAAATATATTTAGGTTTTTTTTTTCACATTTCCCATTCATTTCAATGTGGGGTCATATTGACGCTGAAGACCAGAAGTGTAAAATTCTTTTTACATACCTTCAGAACAACCGAATCAAGCCCAGTTTTTTTTTTTTTTTTTGTGAGTATAGGTAGATAATGTATGAAAGTCACAAAATCTTATCCCACTGAGATGAAGGGAACCTTTTTTTTTTACTAAGTAAAATTCAATTGGGTCGTTCCATGCTGGTCTTTTCATCAAGATATTTAACCTCACCATTAACCAGTCCATCAACAAAATGTCAGCGTTGATGGGCCGATGGTAAACACTGTCATTCTTTGATTTTCTGTGGGTATTGGGACTCCAACAGGGGGCAGTGTTGTGCTACGCCAGCTCCCGCACCACAGCTCTCTGGGTAATTGCCCTCTGCGCTGTTTAGACGAGTCTTGCACATCCTCAGAAGGTAATTGCAGAAATCCGCTTAACAAGGAGGAGACATTTCTCATTACACACTGCCTGGGGCTCTGACCAGCTAGAAAATTCCCCTAAATCCTTCTGTCCAACTCTTCCATCCTCATTTCAAAACAACTCCGTCTTTTTATCCCTGGTGGAAATATTACAAAAATAAACCCACATCCCGAAAGAAAGTTTTGTTCAACCTCCGCTGCAGCGAAGCGAATTTTAAACTGGAGAACATTTTGAGAACAAATGTGGACATTTTGAGTCTGTTTTGTACAATGTTTTTGTTAAACATCTTTGAAATCACCATGGTAAAGGGAAAAAGGAAAAAAAGACTCAGCTAGATGTTTTTTATATAAATACAAAAATGCAAAGAAAGCAGAAAAAGTAATTTAGTAAGGAAATGATTTGAATGAGTAATGAATGTTTAAACATCCAATTACACATGAATGCACTCAAAACCATTTTAAAGGGAATGTTCACTTAAAAATGAAAATTACATGTACTTACAGCTTCAACAGCATAATTGCCATTTCTTTCTTCAGTGGAACACAACATTCTAATAAGCTTATTTGGTGCTCAAAAACATTTCTTATTATGATCATCAATGTTGAAAACATTCATATTTTAGTAGAAACCAGGCCACATTTTGTGGATTCTTTGATAAATAGAAGGTCCAAATGAATAGCAAATTATTTCAAATGATTTTTTTGCAACCATCCGAAAGTCTACTGTCCATACACGCCTGCACACTGCATACACTAATTTTGTGTCAAACAGACTAAGAAGCAAGTTTTTGTTTACTGAAAATATAGCCATTCACTTTCCACATCCACATCTAAATGCAAATTCTGGCATCAGTTAAACATCACCCTTTTTGTCATGACATAAAGGGTGATGTTTAACTGATGCCAGATTTTGCATTTAGATGTGGATGTGGAAAGTGAATGGCTATATTTTCAGTAAACAAAAACTTGCTTCTTAGTCTGTTTGACACAAAATTAGTGTATGCAGTGTGCAGGCGTGTATGGACAGTAGACTTTCGGATGGTTGCAAAAAAATCATTTGAAATAATTTGCTATTCATTTGGACCTTCTATTTATCAAAGAATCCACAAAATGTGGCCTGGTTTCTACTAAAATATGAATGTTTTCAACATTGATGATCATAATAAGAAATGTTTTTGAGCACCAAATAAGCTTATTAGAATGTTGTGTTCCACTGAAGAAAGAAATGGCAATTATGCTGTTGAAGCTGTAAGTACATTGAATTTTCATTTTTAAGTGAACATTCCCTTTAAAATGGTTTTGAGTGCATTCATGTGTAATTGGATGTTTAAACATTCATTACTCATTCAAATCATTTCCTTACTAAATTACTTTTTCTGCTCTTTCTTTGCATTTTTGTATTTATATAAAAAACATCTAGCTGAGTCTTTTTTTCCTTTTTTCCCTTTACCATGGTGATTTCAAAGATGTTTAACAAAAACATTGTACAAAACAGACTCAAAATGTCCACATTTGTTCTCAAAATGTTCTCCAGTTTAAAATTCGTCTTCGCTGCAGCGGAGGTTGAACAAAACTTTCTTTTCGGGATGTGGGTTTATTTTTGTAATATTTCCACCAGGGATAAAAAGACGGAGTTGTTTTGAAATGAGGATGGAAGAGTTGGACAGAAGGATTTAGGGGAATTTTCTAGCTGGTCAGAGCCCCAGGCAGTGTGTAATGAGAAATGTCTCTCTCCTTGTTAAGCGGATTTCTGCAATTACCTTCTGAGGATGTGCAAGACTCGTCTAAACAGCCGCAGAGGGCAATTACCCAGAGAGCTGTGGTGCGGGAGCTGGCGTAGCACAACACTGCCCCCTGTTGGAGTCCCAATACCCACAGAAAATCAAAGAATGACAGTGTTTACCATTGGCCCATCAACGCTGACATTTTGTTGATGGACTGGTTAATGGTGAGGTTAAATATCTTGATGAAAAGACCAGCATGGAACGACCCAATCGAATTTTACTTAGTAAAAAAAAAAGGTTCCCTTCATCTCAGTGGGATAAGATTTTGTGACTTTCATACATTATCTACCTATACTCACAAAAAAAAAAAAAAAAAAACTGGGCTTGATTCGTGTTGTTCTGAAGGTATGTAAAAAGAATTTTACACTTCTGGTCTTCAGCGTCAATATGACCCCACATTGAAATGAATGGGAAATGTGAAAAAAAAAACCTAAATATATTTTCTTCATGTGTCAAAAAAAAAAAAAATCCAGCATAAATCTGACATTTTTTTACACAGAAATGAAGGCCTAGTACTAGAGCATAAATGCAATGTATCATAAACAAATAATATTTCATATGCAAGCTAATGGTGTAGTTGAGTAATTGTGGTGGTATGGATAAAAAGTGCTTTATATCTCCAAAAACACAGCATTAATGAATAGATGAGAAGTAAACAAAAAAAAATTATATATTATTTGTATGATTAAAAATGTATATTTTTGGTACAATTACTCAATCAATTGTTGGGATCGTATAGACCCCGAAGTCCAGAAGTGTAAACAGGAAACGAAGACCATTTGAAGGTTAAGTGCATCCAAAATCACAATATGAGTTACTGCATTTGAATTTGAATTTACTTTGCGTCCGCTTAAAAAAGTCTGTTTTGTGTTGTATGAATAGAATAATTTCAGATCGCATTACATCTGCGTGTTGTTATTGTCATGCGACCTTCTTGTGTCAGTTGCCTCGCTTTACTGCCATTCATAAATCTTCTTTCTTGGCCTCATGGGATAGTAAAGTGTCTATCGAATGTGCACACTCCAGAATCTCAGTGGAAGTAGTGGGTCAGCTCACTGTAAAAAATAATCCTGTAAAAAACAGTAAACTACTGGCAGCTGTGGTTGCCAACATCATACGGTAAAACACTTGTCGTTACTGTTTTTGAAATTAACAGCTAAATACCGATATCAGCCAGCTACAGTATAAAACTTTAATTTTACAGCTATATGCTCTAACACAAAAACAGTAACACACCGTATAGTTACGGTATGATGCAACCACAGCTGCCGGTATTTTACCGCTTTTTACAGGATTCTACTTTTACAGTGTACTTTACGCCTACTTTCGTTTTTCGAACACTGTTTTCAGACCTACTATTGTTTTCTCATACTATAAGTAGGGAAGTATTCAACTTTAGACACAGAGATTGTTTTCTAAAATAGCTCTATGGAAAGTTCGAAAGGTCAAAAGGAAGTTCTTCTGCCATTCAATAGGCAGAAGATAGACTATGTCTGCTTCTTTAAGACACACACCTGCAGAATTGTGATTCCTTTTCTGTGATTCAATTATGTCTCGAAGATGGGTTGATTTTCTTCAAGCAAAACTTCTTTAATATTCTTCTCGCTTATATAAACTAATTTAACCATTTTGATATGTTGTTGGGGCATACAGGCATTACAGGATAACATTATTACATTGAAAGTTATGCAGACTGGGAATCCTTACAATAGAGTGTAATGATTCAGTGTCTGAGCGGAATAATATGAATTTATATAACCAATCTTGTGGGTTAGGGCTAAGAATTTAAAATAAAAATATACAGAAATACTATGCTTATTCATGCATTTAAAACTTTTTACTGAACAGGTCATTTTTTTCAGCATTTATTGATTTAGGTTAATAGTAATTGTACATTTAAAATTGTATAATGTTAAATGTTCATTCACTCATCAACACATTAACTATTATTATTTTTTACAACTTAAATAAAATAAAAACCCAATAAAAAATACATTAACTTTAACCTAGATTAATAAATGCTGTAAAAATATTGTCAATTGTTGGTTCATGAGACCTACACAAACTAATGTTAATAAATTGGACCTTAGATTAATGTGTTACCATTTTTTTCTGTTTTCTGATTTGATATTATATTCACTCTACAGTTGTTTTTTATGAACCAGTTATAAACTTAAAATTATATGAATTACCAATGAAAGTATATTTAAAATGCTTGTTTTGCTAATACATTTTTTATTTTTTTATTTATTTTTTTTTGCACTTGAATAGTCTTAAATCATTAAGAGTAGAGTATTAATCATATTTGTTCCTGCTTTCTCTTAGACTTTGAGGGACGTTGTTAAAGCTACAGTGTGTGATTTTTAACCCCATACTAGTGGTGAAAAGGTATATGATCATCCAGTGAATATTAGTTTCTGTTCCTCTCAATTCCGATTTCGTTTTAACTCCTACGGTGGCCAATGTAGTCCAAGATTAACATGGCTTCCAGTTCAACCTCGTCCATGAGAGTTAACTCAAACGTAAACACGAAAATCAAAGCTTGAATTAACGGGTATGTCCCTCTTTGGCTAATGTACTTTCAAGATGGAGGGGCAACATGGCGATCCAACATTAGAACCCCTTACCCGATTATGTATTTTCAATGGCATATTATACACTCACGAGAATACTTTATTACTTGAACGAAGTAAATATACATTAATGAGCACATATATTTTTGAAAGAACTAAGTGTTTTTACCTAAGAATAAATTCACAGTGTAACTTTAAGTCATTGTTGAAATTGTATTTTTGTACTGTTCAGATTTTGCTGTTAACCCAAGTTTGTCCTGAATTTCTTTTCCCCATACAGAAACCTGGGTTATTTTGCGTGCCAGACGCAGCCCGTCCGCTGTCATTCTCAGTTTATGGGAAGCTCAGCACCAGGAGCGGGGGGATCTGGACTCTTTGGCCAGCGCTTTGGAGGAAATCGGCAAAGTTCAATCTAAACACTCCACTAGCGTTGACACCCTGGACCGCATCAGCAAAACCATCCCCTCTGGTGACTCTACCATAAACTGCAGCAGTGAGGAGCTAGACTCAAACCACACCTAAAAACTGTTTCCTTGGAAATGAAATCTAAAACTGTCCTTATCGATTCAACAAACGGAGAGAGGAGGTAGCACTTGAGTTTGCCCCAGCCCTGCAAAAAAGTTGCTCCTCCCTCTCCTTGTCTAATAAAAACAGGGTGTTAAAGATGGGTTGTGACCAAATAAACAAGCTTCAGTGATTCACACACACACATATCGCACACAGTATTCCTATCAAGCCACCTTAAATGCATCAGAACAAACTGACTTATACACTGAGCCTGTCTGATGAAAATTTGCAGCTAAGGATTGTGGGTATGCTTTTACGATCATTTGTTTCCGTAAGGCGAACGGAGAAAGTTCGACAGCCTAAATGTTGACTTGGACCATAAGACCGGGCTGCCTCAATGCTTCAGTGTTGAAGAATGTGTCTGCGTTTTTGTGGGACACTTTTGTTTTGCGTCTTTCCACAACGGTTGTCTACATTCCTGAGTAACCTTCTGATTGCAAATGAGATTTAAAAAAAATGTAAAAAAAGACGTACTATTGAATTCTATTAAAGCCTGTTGGATAGCAACCAGTGTAAACTGAGAGATGTACTCAAACAATAACCAAATCAAAATGTTGTTACACACCATTTACTTTTGCAGCTTATCAAAATATATAATTATTATTGTTGTTGTTTTTTTTTGTCTAAAGGAAGAAATATAAAAGAAGAAAGCAGAAAAGTACTAATGAGAAAGTGTGATTTGAGGTTAGAAATATGATAATTTAAGGGACAGTTCACCTAAAAAAACGAAATTACTTCAAATGAAAAAGAAGTCATAAAAATAATGTAGTGCACTGTATCTTAAACTTCTAAAGCCATAACTTTACATGAGAAACAGACTGAAATCTCCAATCCCCATTCTTTCTATTATGTCAAAGCTACACTGTGTGATTTTTACGCCCATCTAGTGGTGAAAAGGTATATGACCATCCAGTGAATATTAGTTTCTGTTCCTCTCAATTCCAATTTCGTTTTAACTTGTAATGGTGGCCAATGTAGTCCAAGATTAACATGGCTTCCAGTTTGACCTCATCCATGAGTGTTAACTCAGACGTAAACCGTGAAAGTTAAAGCTTGAATTAACGGGTATGTCCCTCTTTGGCTAATGTACTTTCAAAGATGGAGGGCAACATGTGCGACCAACATTAGAACCCGTTACCCGTATGTATTTTCAGTGGCATATTATACACTCACAAGAATACTTTATTACTTGAACGAAGTAAATATACATTAATGAGCACATATTTTTTGAAAGAACTAAGTGTTTTTAGCTAACTTTTCCTCTGTGGTCGCCCTACAGGTTGGAAGCGGAATTGTCCATTACACGCTGTCGTAAATAATTGATCCTGACCGCAGTCTACTGTCACACTCAAGCTCATTGTTTATCCAGCGCCGGCTTTGCAATGAACAAGGTAGAATATGTTTCATGATTTCATGAAAGTATGATGTTTTGCGACATCAGAAACGAAGAAAAACGAAATAATTACTATTGTAACGCTTGACAAATTTGTCAAATTTGTAGTTTTCTCATGTCTCATTAAGAACTACAGAAACGCTGACCTGCATCTGACATAGTCTGTATTAGCAGATATAGGAACGCAAAAGCAGAGGCATAAGTGCCTTTCACCCTGTTCCGACTCTAATGAACCACTGAAATGATTTTGGAAACATTGTTTGAAGGTAACAAAAACGTACTTAGTGTTACTAAAAAGCAACACGTGCATTATTCAACTTTTGTTTTTTTTATTCTTTAAACAAATGTAGCTGGTAAACAAGAGGGTGAGAATGATGACAGAATTGTTATTTTTGGGTGAACTATCCCTTTAAATGTGTCCAAGCTGACTGCTGATTGGTCTGAGTCCTTTTCTATCAGCTGTTTCTCAAAAATAGACGAATAATGGACAGCTCTGTGTAAATTCATCAGATAACCCAGTTAAAATCCATCTAACATATTTTGACAGGAACCTCTGATGATTTGATCTGAATGTAGAGAACAATGTATCTCGATCAATCCGAGTGATTTCCATGTGTGATTTTTTCCCCGTTGTTTTATCTTTCCTCATACATCTAGTACCAGATTGTGACCTCCTATTGGCCTGATGGAGTCAATGATGACAATTGAAAAATCCTTTTTAACATCTCGCCTGCTGGAAACCTACATTGTGTTGACAGCTGCAGATGCATACATGAATAATGATGCATATAATCAACCTCACATGGGAACATGAAGCGTACAGTATCTGCTGCACTCTCATCTCAGACCAGGTATCGGCACATTACTTCGTCTGAGCGAAAGATGCTGATAATGCTAAGATTATCATAAAACTGTGAATATGTGATGAAATCGTCTGTTGCATCAGACTATAAAAAGAGATTGTGCTTTTTGATATGTGACATTGTTAAGAAAACCTTACATGTGCTGTGTCTGAGGTACATTAGGGAGGGATGAGGGAAAAAAATAAGGAATGGAGATGAGTAAGGAAAGAGGAGATTTAAAAGTAATAGAGAGGAACTGAGAAATGAAAAAGACTGGAAGAGGAAAGACCAAGAGAGAAAAGTGAGATAGAAAGTAGAAGGAATAGAAGAGGAAATAGGGAAAGGGAAGAGGAGAGAAAACAGGAAGGAAAAGAAGAGGAAGGGAATGAGGGGAAATGGGAAAGGAAATGGAAATGGAAAAAGAGGACAATATAAAAGGGAAGAGAGGTGAAAGGTGTTGAAAGGAAGAAGGATTAAAAAGAAGGGCAAATTAATGAGATGGAAAAGGAGAGAGAATTGGAGAGGGGAAAGGGAAGATAAACAGGAAATGAAAGAGAAGAGCAAATGAGAATGAAAAGAGAAAATGGGAAAGGAAAAAATGGACCAGAGGAAAAGGAAAATAGGAAGAAAGGGGAAATGGGAAAGGGAAGAAGATGAACAAAAAGAGTGTAAGAGAAAGGTGTAAATGAGAAGGAAAAGAGAGAGGAAAGGGCCGTTTTAATGACATTAATGGTTTACTCCCTGTCTGAACGTACAACAACAGAAAAGACCCTGTTATAAATGTTGCTAGTCCGAGCACAGCGCCCATTAGACAGATGGGATGTAGAGAGAGAGAGAAACAAAAACGTTCTGATAGATTTATTTTATTTGGTTACAGTTCTGTTCGTGATGGTATATGTTGGCTTCTGAAAGATTATCAGTCAGAAAAAAAGGACAATTCTGTTCTTCTTCTTCTTTTGAAAGAGAAAGGTGCTAGTGCCAGTGTCATTTGAATAAATATTTATTTATTTATTGGCAATGGGGAAAAATGTCTCATTGACTCCTTTATGACATACATTTGCACTGTATCTGGATGAGAAGCCACGCAGAATCACAAGAAAAAGTTTTATTTTTTTAATGTTGAGATAAAAATTAGTATTTGAAACATATCTGAATGCGTACCATATGGTATTCTACAAAGAGCATGTCAAATATTGAGGATGTGAGAATATGCAGTAGTGTGGCAAGCCGTTTTAGCTTTTATTAATTTCCAGGATATGAATTCTTGATATCAACAATTACATTCTTGATATCAACAATTCAATGCTTGATATCAACAATTTAATTCTTGATATCAACAATTGTATTTTCACTAGTAATGTCACCATAGGCTGCTATTCAAAATTAATTATTGATATCAAGAATTGATTTTTACTACTAGAAGTATCATTTTTTGATATCAATAATTACATTGTTACGAGTAAAAATGTGAATTCCTGATATCAATAATTAATATGGATCTTTGTCTGTTTTGCAAAAGGAATGATGTCCAGGAGCTGTGTTCAAACCCGGATTTTTGGGGTGGTGATGGCGCTGTGGAAAGACACATGCCTTTGGTGTGAGAGACCCAGGATTTGAATTGACTGCCTCAGAGGCGTGCGACCTCTGACATATATAGCAATTGCAAGTCGTTTTGGGTAAAAGCGTCAGCTAAATGAACGAATAAATGTAAATTGTCACTAGTTGAAATGTCTATTCTTGATATCAACAATTCAATAGTTACTAGTAAACAATTATCATTTTTGACATCTGAAAATGTTTTTTGATATCAATATTATTTCAGATATCTAAGATGCATCTAAGATGCATCTGTTAGTAATCTAAGATGCATTTGTTAGTAATAAAGCCATGGCTTTATTACTAACAATCACATTCATGATATCAAAATTAAAATTGTCGCTAGTAAAAAATTTAATTATTGATATCAAAAAGAACATTGTTACTAGTAACAATTCAATTGTGGATTTCAAGAATAGACATTTCAACTAGTAACAATTGAATTCTTGATATCGAAAATAAAGGTTTTTACTAGTAATAATTGTATTTCTGAGATGTGAAATTGGAATTTCAACCATAAGAAATCAATTCTTGATATCAACAGTTGGTTTTGAATGGCAGCCTATATGGTGACATTTCACAAGTGAAAATACAATTGTGGATATCAAGAATTTAATTTTTGATATCAAGAATTCAATTGTTGATATCAATAATTCATATCCTGGAAATGAATAAAAGCTAAAACAGCTTGCCATACAGTAGCCCATTTCATGAAACGAGGCTGTCCCATAATGCTATGGGAGCTGAACGGATATCATATTTAAAATATATCATTATTATTATTATTATTACAAAAATGTTTAACTGTAAGCTATATGACTCTTATAAAAATAAGTTCTACAATTCGGAGTAAGAAATTTGTTCTTTGTGGTAAACTATCCCTGAATCCAATTAAAAATATAAATCGTTATTTTTATGAATAGCATGTGAAAAGGTCATTTGAAAAAGATGAAGTTGCCTGACATTATTTTTATATAATGTGTTTTGTTTTGTGTGGTGTGCAGAACGCTAGTAGGCCTACTCCATTCATGGCCTGTGATGTGTGGCAATGCAGTAAGCGATTATCGACAGCAGAGGGCGGCAGATAACTTAAATATTTCCTTGATTTCTCTATTACTGTTTACAGCTGGTTCTCAGTTCTCAGCCCCTTTTAATCCAAGGCCCTCCATTGTCTACAACAAAATTCGAAGGCCACGGGAATTTTTGCAGCTGTTCGTGATTTACTGGAATGAAAAAAAATAAAGATAAGGATTGCTATATATATTACAGTATATATATATATATATATATATATATATATATATATATATATATATATATATATATATATATATATATATACTGTATACATACTATGCATGTAGTACTATATATTATGCATACTAAATGCATATGTGAGCATAATAGAGGACAGAAAATGACAGCTCTGCAGTAGTAGCACTCCATGGAAGCCACATAATAAACACAATAACATGTCATTTTAAAGTATAAGTTAGTTCTGTATTCACAAAGTCATTTACTAACTGATTTATTTGTTCATGTAAACTGCATTTATTTTATACAGCATTTTTCACTTGAAACTCTCTCACTTTAGAACAGTGTTGTGGATATTGTTGACTCAGTGATGTTTACATTAAGGAAGGATGCCATTCCAGATGTTACAAGCCTCGGCCAGTGCCGACATCTCCAGCCTGGGCCTCTGACACTCACCATAAGTACGCACTTCCCTGGGAGCTTCACACTCCCACTCAAAGTCTTAACCTAAACAATCCAGGTCTCCGGATAACACAGGGTTTGTGCGTGAGCGGGTGACTGCTTTACACAAGCATCTCAGTCACCAGTCCCTTAAAATTCCAAAACTGTTGCCAATCCCCTAAAGTCTCCACACTTCAGTTTCAACTGTGTTATTGGACAAACCTGATGGTTCCTGTGAAGTCGATGTCCTCCCAGTAGAGGGAACCGCATTTGTCCTAATGAAAAACTTTCCTTTTCCTTTGTGCTTTGAGGGGCCCAAATCAGATATGGATCAAGTCACAAGACACGATGGGGACAATTTACTCAAGGCCTCAGGCGCTTTCAGGAGGTTCTAGCGTGCTAAACCGCAAACATATCCACCGCACGGCACAAGTCAGTAATTACAAAACTACAGCTCAGTTTTAAAGAGCTGGCTGGACCCTTTAAGCCAGGCCTGAGGTTGCACGTGTATTTAAAGGCATTTTTTGAGGTATCCTCATTGGTTTTTGTTCATTAAATGAAGGTTTTACTGTATTCACAGTGTTGTGAGTGAGTGGGACGTCTTTGTCCCTGCTGTTCACAGGGGCAACTGAGCCTGTGACTCGAATGAACACAGCATGTCCGCCAGATGTCAAACTCTACAGGGCAACCTCCACCCTGCTTTTTCTCACCGACTAACTGCTGGGACAACTGTTCTCACTCAAATGGATAAAAGATGACTGTCTCTTTTCCTTTTTCCTTTCTCTTCTCTGTCTTACTCACTCTCTCAGGGCCGGATGAAAGGCCTCCCAAACACCCACTCCATTTGCATGCCATTCAGTCCAGAACACACAGGGAGCCTGTGTGCCGGAGAGAAGAAGGAGACAGAGGGAAAAAGAGATAGATGAAGAAAGAGAGGGAGGGAGCAATGCACAGAGCAAGAAAGGTCACAGCTAACTGTATAACTACAGCAATTTCAAGCAAGAGAGATAACTAGATAACGCTCAAGTACACGGCTTTGTGTAGTGAAAGAAAGCGAGATACAAAAAGAGGAGCAGGGAAAGTGGAGTCATGTGAAGCTCACTAGGGCAGACCTTTCGAAAAAGGTCTGAATTGTTGTTCGCTGCCTTGTTTTGCCGTTTACTTCCTGTGTAGCCTGGATACAAGCGCGCGCTCACACTTTCTCTTCGTTTTATCACTTTTGTTTTCATTGGGAAGCGATCAGGGATCAGTTGTTTGCTAGATGCACTTAAGGAAGTAAAAAATATTCAGTGAAAAACATGTAAAAAGGCTGCAGTAAACAATGTTTATTGGTTACCCTAATTAAAAATGTATATTGGTTACAATTTATTTCAATAGTCACTTTAGACGTTCTACTAATTATAAGTAACTTTTCAACTACATGTCAACTAACTCTCATTAGAGTGTATTAGTAGACTGTCAGTAGACTGTTAGGTTATGATTAGGTGTTAAGCCCAGAACACACCAAGCCGACGCCAACGGACTAGCGCTGATGAAAGCCAACTGTGTTGTCGCCTCTCGTGCCCTCTCGTCGAGGTAAAAAAGCTGCACTTGAACACACCGAGAGAATTACAGGCGACTGTCAGCTAGAATGTGCGTTCTGCGCCTGCGTGTAATGAGCCAACTGTCTATTTCTGCAGATAAGTATATTCGTCATTCAAAAAGGAAACCGACGCTGCCGGTTGCAGATACACATAACGTAAACAAAGCAGCGCGTGCCAACCGTTTTGAATATCACTCCTGCTGAACACTTTCTTGAATCCACTCCGCTCATGCTAATATTGAAATATTTGCCAAGGAACACTCAGGTAAGAAGACGTAACATAAGAACAGCCTTCTATCTTTACCGTTTTGACTTCTTTGCTTGTGTTTTGCGTTTATTCGCGTGCACTGACTGTTTCACTAAGCTGAACGGTCAATCAGAGTTCCCTCTTTCCCCAACGGCCTAACGCATGATTCAACATGTCGAATTCGCATGAAACAAAGCCGACGAGGACTATTTTCAGCCAACGAGTACGGAACCGTTAGTATCACTCGAGGAAACTAAGTTGGCCAACGCACAAAATCTGCCAGACAGCCGACCGTCGGCTTGGTGTGTTTGGGAGTTCATGTGCTATGGTAACTAATTATGGTAAATACAATGTCTGACAGACGTGGAAAATGCACATGAACACCCCTCATGTGGTATTTTCCACTGGGCAACTCGTAGAATATTTTGATGGACGAGTTGCCGAGATGAGAATAACCTTTAATCTTTTCAAAATGGCGGAGAGCACCGTGAGAGTCGTGAATGGTAAAAATATATACTATTCATGATCTAGAAATTATTATACAGCATATTATTTACCTTTTGAGTTTTGATAAATCATTTTCTTGCTGTTGCAGATGACTTAAGCAATCTAAAATAGTTTTAGCTAAATAACAGGTCTGGATCTCCATCTTTTTACCACATTACGACAACAAAAGCACTTGAACGCAACACACTGGTAAATACCAGTTCACAAGTGGAAAATATCCTATTTTCCATAACACGTGAATCGCAGCATTAGGCTTCGGGTTAGGAGAATAAGTTTACTTGTAGTTGCCAAGATACTTTAGTCAGTTGAATGTCTGTTGGGGGACCAACCAAATAAAGTGTTAGCAGATATTAAGCTGACAGACTACTAATACTCTAATGACAGTTAGTTGACATGTAGTTAAAAAGTTACTTATAGTTAGTAGAATGTCTAAAGTGGACTATTGAAATAAAGTGTTACCAATATATTTAATAGGACAACAATATAGTTTTATGCAAAATACTAGAATTCAAAAGTCCCTTATAGGGTGCATCACATTCGAATGTGATTGTCTTTGTTGTTGTTGTTATACTTGATGCACAATGGTGTTTTGTTGCATAGAAATATTGGGTAACACTTAGTTTAGGGTCCAATACTTATGTATATTATTAGGATATTATTTATTAGTTCTTATAAAGGCATATTCATCATTACCATATTCTACATCCCTTAATCCTATAATTCCACACTATTGATAATCAGTAATTAGGATCTTATTGAGGCAAAAGTCATAGTTAATGGTTAGTAAACAGTGAGAATTGGGCCCTAGTCCTAAATTGTGACTCAATTGATAGGATTATATTGTTTATGGTTCTGCAATCCTACAGTAATTACACTGTAAAATACAGAGTGCAGCTGCAATGCAGGAAATGTTTACTGTAATTTTTGTGATCTAGATCCCCCTCCCCTCTCCTCCATCTCTTCATGGCTGGCTTTTCCATTTCAGCCCTGCTGTGCACTCTTCCATGAGTTCATAGCTAAAGATGTGGAATATTGTCTGCAGCAGACTTCATGCTGAAATGTAACCCGGAGGAATGTCTTTATGAATCCTACTCCATCATGATCAAACGTTACGAAAATGTGTGAACTTGGAACAATGAAATAATGTTCCCAAAATCGTTTCAGTGGTTCATTAAGTCGTAACAGGGTGAAAGGCATTTCTGGATATGCTTTGTGGTCCTATATCTGCTATAAGCACGTATGTGAGATTGCCAGATTGGGTCACATTTCTGTAGTTCTAATGACATAAGAAAACTACAAATTTGACTTGCTTTACGTCAAGCGTTACAATAGTCATTATTTCGTTTTTCTTCCTGATGTTGCAATACATCATACTTTCATGAAATCATGCAACAAACTCTACCTTATCTGTGGACATTGTTCATTCCAAAGCCTGAAACCACTATTGTTGTAGTACTTCTATATGTCTTCATTCAAATGCAAACAATTCTTCCTCCAAAATAGGCCTATATTTATTTACTCGACTGTATAATGTTTTATATAACAGTATATTAATATTTTTCTTATATAATAAATGTATTATATTATCTGTATGCACTCTAAAAAATTATATGTTGGCTTTAATTCACTTTTTTATGTTAACAGGTTCCATAAATTAACTTTTTTTTATGTCAACAGGTTCCACAAAACTGGTTTACGTTAAAGGAGCTGTATGCAAGATTGTGGCCAAAACTGGTACTGCAATCACTTTCAGATTAGGGTGTATCCCCGCCTTCCCCCATGACTTGAGGTTGCCAGATTTGCTGCAGGTTCCAGAGGAATGTTGGCATGCTACAAGAAGCTTCCAATGGCAAGTGACGAGTCCTTCACAGTAAGTTTTTTTTGTTATTATTTATTTCGGACTTTGTAACAAAGTATTTCGGATTCATATCGAATTTTTGGGGGTTTCGCAACATTAGACATTTTTTTTATCCGATTCCGACACATTTGTATCAGCAGCTTCGGTAACTAGAGAAGAGCTGGCAACCCAAATGCCGCAACACTACTGAGTCCGTGATTGATAGATTGGTGGAGGGTGACGCATCAGAACAAAACACAACTTGACAACATCAACATCAGTCAAGGGCTGCGACTTCACTTTTTAAATGACAATATCCTGGCCGAACTACTGTTCGCAGTGATATTTATTAAGTTTGAAATGACCATGATTTCTTAATGTCTACTGACATATCAGGGAAAATTTATGATTCATTGAAATACATTTCTTGCATACAGCTCCTTAAACAAACATAATTTGTTCATGTAACTTAAACATCATGGAATAAGTCACTTTAAGCGACCCAATTAAGCTCTGAGCAGAGTGTTAAATGAACTGAAGCAGTGTTAAAGTTGATTAAGAGCCCAACTAAAACACATAGTGATAACCATAATGGTGACTTGCAAATTCTGTTAATATATATATATATCAAAATTATTTGAAAATAATGATATAATATGATTTATTATAAGTATATTATAAAAATGTAACACAATTATATTTATATAAAATTAAATACAGCATCTAATGTAAAATTATATATATATACTTTAAACTTTTTACTTTAATACGTTGAAAAATACTGTTATGTTGCTGTATAAATTATATACATTTCTGTATTACATTCATTATTGAGAATCAACATTGTGAATAATGAAAAACAAAAACAAGAAAATCAAGAAAATATTCTCAGTCATGCAAAAAATGTATGCAGTATACAGCCATAATAATATTGTGCAGGCACAACAACAGCATTCAATTTGCATGCAGTCAAATTTTCAGAGTCAGAACTAGCCATTTCTATTATGTTTTGACTGTAAATAATGTTTTATTAACAAAGTTCGGGAGGAGCAGTTCGATAGTCTAAAGACATGGAGCACATTCAGATAATCAAGCCTAATTAGACACAGAAGTGGAGCACACTCTGTTAATCGACCCAATCTGAACGAGTTAAGCAGTGTATATATACACAGCAAACTGACTTCTGTTCGTTGACAGTTTAACAGCATCCCTCCACCACCCCATCTCCTCACTTCTAGTCCTTATATTCTTTTTCTGTTTAATTGAGTGTAAGTGTGAATTTGTGAAATCTATGAGGGGGATGTGCCACATTTAATGGACATCAGTACATGAGGGTGAAACTTCAGGCACAGAGCTGGAACACATACTGTCTTTTACGGATGGTGAGTCGGCATGAACACACACCAGTAATTGTCATCACTTGTGTCGATGAGTAAGTCTTACAAGGGACCTTGTTTGTTTGAGTGAATTAGTGTGTTTCTGGAGGTGACAGATGCATACTCTTTGACCACAGCACACACACACACACACACACACACACACATTCTCCCCAGCCGGCGTCAAGTCGCATGCTTTGAATTACTGTACATTTATGCCTGGGAAGAAGCCAAGGGCCAACTGCCTTAGACCGGATCAGACAACAGTCTGGATCAACTGTCTCTCCTGTCTCATTTTCTTTTCTTCTATCTGTCAGAGCTTTTTTTCATCTTTATTTGCTCACTGTCTGCTTCTGTCCTTCCTTTCATTTATTACGTTCCTTTTCCTCTCTTCTCTTCAACTCGTCAGGCCTGTTCACTCTTTACATTGGCATTAAGTCCCCCGTCTGTTTTTCTTTATTCTTGTCTCTTTCATTTTTCCTCCATTTATTTTCTCTCTGTCTATTTCACTGAGTCATCTGTGTCAAACTGTGCTGATCTCTTTTTTTCCTCAGAATAGTTGCCTCGGTGGAATGTGAGCATTTGAAATCGGCCTCTTTTAAATGCATAGTTATACTAACATTGATATTCTGTCATAATTTACTCATGTTATTCCAAACCTGTATGACTTTCTTTGTCACACTGTTTCAACCCAAATTTGGGCCAAATATGGAAAAACCCAAATGTTGGGTTAAAAATGCAATTATAAAATGTATTTAAAAAAATAATAATAATAATAATAAAGTTGAAAGTGAAAGTTGAAGTTGGGTTAAAATTTTAAATAGCATTTTTAACCCAACATTTGGGTTTGTCAATATTTTACCCAAATTTGGGTTCAAACAACCCAGCATTGTATAGAGTGCACAAATATGAAATATGATATTGCACTACTGACCCCTTTTTTCAATGCAATTTCAATGAATGGGGGCCGGAGCTTTCAAGCTCAAATCAGACACAGTATATATTAGAAGTATTTTATAATAGATGATTTTCTAATATATATATATATATATATGTATATATATATATATGCATGACATTCAAAAGTTATTTGAAATAGAATATTGAATAACATTTTTCTTTACTGTAACTTTAACCAATAATCCTTGATTAATACTTAAGTATTGATTTATTTTATTTCTTTCCCCCTAAAACCCAGATTTACTGACCTCGAACTTTTGAATGTGTTTAATGTTAAAGCTTTCTATCTCAGATAAATGCTGTTCTTTTGAACTTTCTATTCATCAAAGAATCCTGAAATATTAAATGTAAATAACTGTCTCAACATCGATAATAATGAGAAATGTTTTTTGAGCAGTAAATCATCACATTAGAATGATTTCTGAAGGATCATGACACAGAAAATTCAGCTTTTATCACAGGAATAAATTACATTTTACATATTCACATAGAAAACAGCTGATTTTAATTGCTATAATACTTAAAAAACAAAAAACAAAAAAAAAACTAATATTTTGATCAAATAAATACAACCTTGGTGAGCAGAAGAGACTTTTTTAAAAACACTGAAAATCTTACCGATTTAAAACTTTTGAACAGCAGTGTATGGCTATACTGTATATAGGCCTTGCCTATAGCATAGGTTGGTTTAAGCAAAAAAAAAAAAAAACTGATCAGACCACATTTCTACTGTGTTTGTGAGTTGAGAGTGAGTATAGCCTACATGTATTCATGCCCGAATTAACAGCCAAACCGGTGATGTCACACACACACACAAACATCCTCTCTCCTGCTGTTTACTGTTGTTTGAGGCCCTCCACCCCAATTCTTGACATCATTATGTTTTCTCTTTTCCTGTTACTCACCGTAAAACCCACCCACCTGTTCTGTCTAACAAACAATACAGTAGCATGTTTTCAGACACGTATCATGGTAATACTTTAAAGTACTTTGGAGAGCCATTTCAATTCTATGGTTAACGAAAGAAAATAAACTAAAGAAAATAAACTTCTCTCCATCATATATTAAAGTAGGTCTACATTGTTTTTGGACTATGGTACTGTTTTTGGATATTTACCATGTTAAAAAAACATGGTATTCTTTGAAGAACTTTGAGTTATCATGTAAATATCATTATAAAGAATATGATCATCCATTAGTGCCATGGCGTACATCGACACATGTTTTTTTGTCGTTTTACCATGGTAACTTTGTTGTTTTTCTGAACTTACACTAGGCTACCATTTAACATTTTGCAGTAAGATTTTTCTTTCTATTTACTGTATTTAGTCTATTTGGGCAAAATACAGTAAGCAAAATAATAGTAATATTGTAAAATATTATTAGTTGTTACCTCCTATGCTTATTTGGAGCTCAAGAAACATTTCTTATTAATATCAATGTTGTGCTGCATAATATGTTTGGGGAAACTGTGCTACATCCATGATTATTTGATGAATAGAAAGTAAAAAAAAAACTACAGCATTTTGTTTTATATTATTTAAAAAATCATTTGTTATGTTATACATATATTTACTGTTGACTGTTGGTCAACTGTGTCCTTGCAAAAAAAAAAAAAAAATAATTTTAATAATTTAACTCAAATTTAAATTAACTTAATAGTAATAATAAAAACATTTCTGCATGCATTGTTAATTAATATTATGGATGCTTCTGAAGTAACTCTGAAACCCAGTGGTGGAATGTAACGAAGTACAAATACTTTGTTACTTTACTTAAGTACATGTTTGACGTATCTTTACTTTACTTAAGTAGAATAAACAGTGCATACTTTTTACTTTTACTTCGTTACATTTTTTAGCAATTATTATACTTTCTACTCCACTACATTTCTACAACTCCTGTTACATTTTCATTACATTTTCTGATCTGTGTTTCCCCTGCCAAAACGTAATCTGATCGTCTGTTATGTTGCACGTTTGTCTCACCAGTGACGTTTGGTTGCCATAGATATATCAACCCGGTCACACTAAATGCGTCTTGCATGCAGTGTGTTTATTCGTGCAATTTTATTATGCGAAAATTAGTTTTTACATGCATAGCAAACGCACCGTGTGTAATATACGTTTGGTTAGGATTATGGCAAGCCAAGAGGTTCAGAATTACACCATAAATTAATCGTGTTTACTGCCAAACATAGTTATTAACATATAAGGATAAGCATGATGTGTATTTTGCTTAATTGCAAGCTTGTTTCAGAAATGGTGACAACAATTTTTTCCATCATTATTGAACATCATTATAGGAGAATGAGTTAGAATTAAATGTTTTATTCATAAATTGTTATGCAAGTACTTTTAATATTTAAAGTACATTTAAAATCAGGTACTTTTTTCTTAAGTATGGTTGTCATTTGTGTTACTTCTACTTTTTACTAAAGTAAATATTTATCTGGTTATTTGTACTTTTACTTAAGTACTGAGATTCAGTACTTCCTCCGCCACTGCTGAAACCATTGTGCAAAGGCCTATGATACCATCTGATACCTGAAACACAGGACTGCTTCAGTTTTTTTTGTCATTCACCTCTGATCTTCTGTGCTTCTCCTTTCCTATCATTTTCACCCACCCACATAAGCGTGTGTGTGTTGTGTGTGTGTCTTGAGGTCGACTGGGCATAGTGACCCATGTCTCATTAAAGACCTGGTCTCAGTCTTGAGCCCTCGGGGAGGGCAGACATTCAATAGCACAAAAACACAAAAGGGAGAAAGAACAGAGAGAGAGAGAGATAGAGAGAGAGAGAGAGAGGAGGGTGCACACAGGTCAAGGCCAATGAGGAGGGCTTCAGCAGTGTTTATAAGTCAGTTCACTGATTCAGACAAACCACCATTGCATACACAAATACTTTAAACACACCGCCTGCTTCAGTCTTGCACAGTTTTTAATGGGCCAAAAGAAAGGACAACTTCAAAATAGTTTACTGACTTTTAGAAGTGTGTGTGCTCTACTATCTGATTACTGAAAGATTATTGGAGCTGATATTATTTCAGTTTTTCTACTTCAAAATTTCATGTTTAATTCAACGTGTTACTTGCAATTGTTTGTAACTGAAATTATTTCCACATAATATTATGTAGAAATCCCATCCAATGTTGTGAATAGGGAGCATACTTTCTGAGGTAACATCAGTCCATTATGTAGCTTTTTCTGAGGCTTTAGAAAACATTTAATCATGTCTACTAAATTAAAACTCTGACAAGCTATCCTTCAGGCAGGGGTCCTGCTGAAAGCTAAATCACAGGCTGATATTTCGACATCTGGAACTGCTAAAATTCCTCGCATATCTGAAGAAATATTACTCAGTCTTTTGCTGAAAGAATAGCTATTAACACTAGTGACTGTATTCGCTATTCGACTGTTTTCCCATACATGCAAAACGAAGCATTGAGAACTTTGTAAGTGTACAGACCGTTCTAATAAGAAGATACGTTATAAAGACAGTTCACTTCATGTATACAGACAGGAGCCATCTTAGAATATAGTCTCGATAAGTCAAACCACGAACGTTCATGCTGAGTGAGCTGAACTGTATGAAGTTCAGCGGACTTCTGAACTGTATGAACGGCGTTTGGGATTCGAACTTATCGAAACTATATTCTAAGATGGCTCCTGTCTGTATACATGAAGTGAACTGTCTTTATAACATGTATCTTACTTATTAATGGTCTGTACAGCTTACAAAGTTCTCAATGCTTCGTTTTGCATGTACAGTATAGACACTCATTATGTTACTGTGTTAGTGTGGGGCTATTTTGAGCCTTGTTAGTGGTATAAACTAGCGATTTCTTTTTACTTAGTCAATGCCCCCAGTGCTAGCATTATACGCTAAACAGTTTTTAGAGATAAAACTCTTTACATTCAGATTATTCATGAAAACAAATCTCAGAGAACAATTGACTAGGTTCCAATGTTTTATTGGACCAAAGGTTCATTGTTCGCGGAGTTCTCCTTTAACTCAAACGTAAACGCGAAAGGCGAAGCTTGAATTAACGGGTATGTCCCTCTTTGGCTAATGTACTTTCAAGATGGAGGGGCAACATGGCGACCGACATTAGAACCCCTTACCCGTATGTATTTTCAATGGCATATTATACACTCACGAGAATACTTTATCTACTTGAACGAAGTAAATATACATTAATGAGCACATATATTTTTTGAAAGAACTGTGTTGAATAAACTAAAAGAGTTACACAGTGTAGTTTAGGGAAAATTAAGCTAAAAACCAAGGCAAGCAGAAAATTCAAACTAAAGCTTATACTTTAATTCAAATGGTCCACTTTTAGACTTTCTAGCTACTGTACAAGTAAGTTTGCAACTCCATGCTTGCAGACATTAGAGTATAGATTGTCAGCTTAATATCTGCTAACTCTTTATTTTGATGGTCCCCCAACAGGCATTCTGTCAACTTTAATGAGAGTTAAATGTAGTATTGTAACATGACATGTTGCAAAGTGACTTATAGAGTGTCTAAAGTGAACCATCGAACCAAACTGGATAACGGATTCTTTTCATATTCCTTGGCCCTGTATACAGACAAAGTAGCGATTGATATACTCTGCTCTTTTGCTCTAGACTGTAGAGAGAGAGAGTGGAAGTGCATTTGTATTTGTAAAGACAAAACACAAAGACAGGGATCATAAAAGAAAGAGACAGGGAGAAAGTGATACGGGGAGCAGACTGGTGCTGGGGTCAGGGAGCATTATCCTCCAGTGATCTGAATAGACAACGTGACACAGGAAAAATACACGCCCTTATCACCGGCAGCCATACTAAATTACCGGATTTACTCTTAGATAATACTTACCTTGTGAATATACATGGACCTGGCTTCTCAGGTCTTCTTTGCTTAGAATTGTGGTGCTTGACCAAAAAGGAGTGTCGAGGAATCGCATTCAGATGGTTTAACTATCCCTGGGAAAGCCCTTGAATTCTTTGTTTGTGTTTTGCAATTGTTTTCCAGTGCTGTGGAGTTAGCATGACCTATTTTGAACCGTTTCATGGTTTGCAAATTCCACTTCTCCAACCACAGAGCTCGGGGAAAATGAAAGGAACATTCTGTCTGCCGAGATCATTTTCACGGTGAAAGTTACAAGTGAACTACTCTGCGAATAACAGAACCAAGTTCAGACTTTTAACTTGTTTCTGGAAAGTTGGAAAGTTCATTTACTTTTAAGAGCACATAAACAGACACTGAACGCTTGTATAATGCAGATGACTCAATGAAATCCTTGGGGAGCCGTTGGGGTTTATTTTTAGGCCTGTGGCCGTGTCCGGCTTGTTTCTCAGTGAATTGTCGGTGTTGATGATTGCAAGAAGAGGGTAAATGAGGGGATGTGTGGACGTGAACACTTGCTGGAACAAAATGGAGAGGTGTTTCAGAGATATCTGACATGATGAATTGAGCACATGACCGTGTTTCTATACGGTTCTGAACTGAGCTGTGGAGTGTCACACTTGTAGACAAACATGGTCACATGTGACATCTATCACATGGGTAAATTTTGCAACAGGAACTCATTTTATCCGACAGTGAGTTCACAGACACGCAACTATAAACATATCAGCAGCTTTCACAGCAGCAAGTTCAAGTCTGTGTCTCTTTCTGTTTTAAACACTTGAGAAACAATGAGAAGGCGTCACTGGAGCAGCCTGTGACGCTCAGGAAGTTTTCCTTCCCTTTATATTCACTCCTTTTTCCTCTTCGGCTTCAACTCCAGTTCATAGCCCCCGTTTCCCCCTCCTTGTGTCATTTCCCATCTGTTCTGAGAGAAAACGCAGCCGTTTAGTT
>JAQIUQ010006513.1:0-20761 GCA_030378365.1 Hybognathus amarus
TACAATGAAAAATCTTACTATTGATGTCTAAGTTAATGTCTGTTAAATTCGAGAAAAACATTTTACATTTAACCCATAAGTAACTTTTAGGGTATCTATATTTGGAGCTCTTTATTGTTAGTCTTTTTCCTCCACAGAAACATAAAATTACATATAAAGTCTCTACTATACTAATTATTAAATTAAAGTTCTCTGAAAATATGATTATTCTTTCAAAGTCGCAAACAACTTTAAGTGTTTACAAATAATTTACATTTTTAAATTTACAATTTTATTTAGACTAAAAATCTCACAAGGTTACAGGGTTATTAAACCAGGAAGTATGAATTATCATATTTGGATCTGTCAACACTATTGGCTAAGCATTATAGATTTAAAAATCTTCCTGATTACTTATACTAAGCCCTGAATGGTTTAGCTACGTCAATACTTAGCGATCTCCTATCATGATAATAAAATATCAAAATCGACTGCAGACAGATGACAGTAGGGTAGATTCTTTTGTCTATTTAGCAACCAAACTCTGAAACAGTCTTCCCAGCCTCTGGAAGCAGATACACATCTGTCAGTTTAAATGATTAAAGATCTCCTGTAACACTGCATAATACACTATCACATTTCTATAACTCGAATTTAAGGAGACTTAACCGGAGTTGGGAACACTTCCCATTACATCATATAGAGCTGTTACATCATAAAAGAAATGGCATCTACGCTAATATTTATCCAATTCCATCTGGTTTAAGATCAGGTCACCCGGTATGGAGAACGGGTTCTGTTGAAGATTCAGTGCCACTGGCTGTCGTGTCGATGAGAACTTTACAGGGGAGAGTCTAGTTGACACAATCTCTGCAGACACTTCAGGGATGCACTGTGGTCGTGTCTTAGGTGCAGGTCCTGCCATCTGATCTGGATACGGCCTGGATCCAGCTGACTTTAGTAAACCTCAGAATAAACAGATTGACGAACATTAGCAGATGCCATTCTTCTTATGATGTAACGAGATACATCGGGTGTTATAGGAAGTGTTCCCTGGTTCCGGCTGACCTGAGTTCATATAATCATTTAACTGATTTGAATTATCACCTTTGGCTTTGGCTTGCTTTAGTAATTTTAGTAATTTAGTAATAGTAATGGGAGTTTTGGGTGCCTGAAACGCAAAGTTTTGAAAACAGGTTTTAAAGGGCAAGTTTTTGAAAACTCTGTCTCTGTGTAAACAAAAACAAATTAATTTCTGAAAACGATGACGTCATGCACATGTATTACGTGATCAGTCTTTAGTGTTTCATCACCATCTAATAGCCTGGCAGCAGAATACAGCGTCATTTTTGCACATCCATGTAAATGGGATTGCTTTGACAATGATGTCGTCTGTACGAGGAAAACTCAAAGAACTTCTCAGTTTTAAGCATATTGTTGTCGTATAAACGAACCCCAAAGAGCAAAAATAACTGAAAAACTGTGACATTACACCTTCTCCCCACAGGCGCGACCTTAAAGGGCAATTCCACCTCTGGAAAGATGAATGTGTATTTAAAATGGGTCATTTATGTAGAAGAAATGTGAAATTATTTTTTAATTTGGAGCTTTCTAGACTGAGAAAATACAGAAAATGTATTTTTGGCTTATGTGAATGAAAAACATCAACTCCCAGAATTCATTTGCTTCGCTGCCCTAGGAGGCCACGCCTACGCTAACCTCGCAGTATGTAAACAACAGTCTACTAGTGATTTCTCGTGATGAGTCTGTCCGAAATGTGTTTCGAGATCGCCCAAATGTTCCGCTATTCGGCTTTTGCGTTCAACAGTCGTCATTCATCATGTTTACTGTGGCAAGCGGAACGAGTGCGAGCTGTATGTAACGGCGCGAGACGAGCCAGGTTTACTGTGTCGACCGGGATGAGTGCCGGCTGTCTGGATAACGGCGCGAGGCCGGTGGCGTGATTAACGATGAGCGGCACCTAAGACGTAAGTTACCGGTCTCGTATCTCTCACGGAGGAGCAGGAATTTTCTTAGCAATGTTAAAACGCATCAACCGATCACTTGTTTGGCGTTCATGTAAACACAACAGTCAGATTCACCAATCATAAGGAATTGAGTTAGATTGAAACAAAAGCTGTAACTTACATGTAAACAATGAATGGCGACTTCAGAAATTAAAAGCTGAATCCCGGACATCGACGGCCGGACATGTCCAGGAAAAGAGGACGGTAACCCCTACCACTCAGCTTTCTCCACAGAACAAGAGCCTGCTAGCTTAGCGTCCAAAAAAGATGTGTAATGTTAATCCTAATCCTCCATAACGCATCCGTCAGCGTATTCAGTAGTTTCGTCCACATTTTCAAAACGTTTCTGCCAGTGAAATCAAACGCATTGGCACTGATCTGTGATAGCCCCTATTGGCGGGTTTGAAAGGGTGGGGACTCGGGCTTGTAGTTTTTTACTGAAATCGCCCTCTCTACACTTCCGCCAACAATGACGTAAAATGGCGATTTTTGCGTCATTGTTGGAGGAAGTGAAAAGGTAAATAGCAGATTTCTCTCGTCTCAGGGGAAAATGATAAAGTGTTGCATGACCATTCAATAGTATAACTGGGTTTCTAACAATGGAAAGCTTAATGCAAATGGGTGGAGTTGCCCTTTAAGAGATGAGGGAGGGAGGATAGGGTCGTTGGAGGACAAGAGCTTAGCCATGACGATAGCCAAAGGCAAGTCCTCTTTTAAAGGCATGCCACTCCTTTTAGGCAAGTCTCGCCACTCGGCCGCCATCTTAGCAACGCCTCTGGGCAGCTATTTCGAACTAAAAAGACCAGGCTCCTATCTAAATGAATGGGCATGAGTCAGAGTCAGAACTGCACTTTCACTGTTCACCAGGGACATAAAAACTGCATGTATAGAAACAGCAGTAAAATATGCTAAAAATTGCTGAAACAAAACCAACTTGATTTACGTCTCTATCCAGAATGCCGGTGCTGGGCTCTACAGCGCATACTTAGAATGTAATGTAACTTGTGGTCGATATAAAATGCTTGAACTAACAAGGTTCAGATGCTATGGGAAGAAGGAGGCAGGAACCGGCAAACATTCAACCATTTTAATAAAACAAATACAAAAATGGAAGTATGCCAGCAGCCCCTTGTGTCCACACAAAACAGAAACAAAACACAAACTCAGGCCATCGATACCACTCCTCCATGAGAGATACGAGACCGGTGCGTCGTGCAGGGTGGGAGAAGCCAAGGCGTAGCTGACAGATCGATGGGCCAAAGTTAAGCGAAGGAATCAGCGGCTGGAGGCAGAGCCTGGGGGCCGGGGCTGCTCCTGCCCAGCAGCCCTGGAGACATGATCTGAAATTTCTGGAGCGCAGATGGAGGAACTTGCCTACTAGGAGACTTGCCTACTTTTCTCTTCCTGAAACCTCTCGATGACTCGAATTTACTGAGTCACCGAAGAGGCCAGCAGTTGAAAGGCATCCAAAAGAAAAAAAATTCATATTGGATAAGTTCAACCATAAGTGTCTCTCTGTTGCCACCAGGGCTGCCATAGAACGGCCCACTGATGTGGCCGTCTCCTTGGTGGCACGGAGAGATAGACCTGCTGCCTGACGTAATTCTTGAATACAGTCAGTACTAATTTCATCCCTCTCACTCATATTTTTTAATAGGTCTGCTTGATAAGCTTGTAATATCGACATAGTGTGTAAGCACGCTGCTGCTTGACCTGTCACCGAGTAAGCTTTGCCCACCAAAGCCGAGGTGTTACTTAATGCCTTGGAGGGCAATCGACACCTCGGTTGTGGGGTCAGGAAAGAACGGAATACACCGGCATGGAGGTGCAGCATGAGAGGGCAAAAATCTTACATCTAGTTTACTCTTTGTACGAGATTCCTGTCTATCAGCAGGCCACTCGATGCTTAATTTTTCTACAGCACGAGTGAGCACCTCCATAAGCTCCTCACTGAGCAGGAGACTGAAGTGACGAGTCCCAAGTCTCTGCTGTATCAATACTTTCAACATCCAGTCCAGAGGGGATGAGTGCACCGAACCACTCTCCTCTTTAAAAGAGGGCTCGGCAGAAGCGGAGCGTTTTTCATGGACAAATGCTCACAATGCTCACAATCAGCTCCCTCGCGAGCTGACCTGGGCATGCTGCACTCCCCAAACAAACAACACACAATTGTGCGTGTGTCCACCCATAATATAACGTGGGCATGGATGAACACACTTTCTGAACTGCTGTCTGTTCGCCATTACATATATATTGTGTCTTTTTATAGTTATATTTTTATGGAGAAACTCCTGACCTAGCAATTTCCAAGGACAGACAAAAACACTTGAAACAGACTTTTTTCCTACACTGCTGCTGCTGAAGACTCAGAAGCTGATGTGCATGTGTTTTGGGTGCTTATGTAGTTTTCGGCTCGAGTGACATCACCTCGCCTGATGACATTCCATCTCGCCATTGGACTGATTTCATCTGTTGTCTTTCATGACGCACTCACACAGGGCTGCTTCCCATAGCGTTTCATTGCAGTTGAGTTCCCTGATAGGGAGCCAGTGGGGCTGTACGGACTGGCTGAGCATTGTAGTGGAGGTGGGAAAGGAAGGCTAGGCAGGATCAATGTATTAAACATAACACACTAATTCAAATTATAAAATGCAGCTTAAAACCAAATTCAATATTTGGTTGAATTTGGTTGGATCAAATTGGTTGGTTGGATCAAATTCTACATATCTTCTTTTTATATGTAATATTTGTAGTTTATTATTAATGATCTATCTGTGCACTTCATTGTTTTTTTTAATTCATGTACCCTTATAATCTTTAATCAAATACATTACCCTTCCCTCCCCAATCAAAACGACCTCTTTCTCATTTCAGTCACGTCCAGAGGCGTAAGGGTTTGGCCTAGATCTCGATGAGGGTGCGGCTGTCGGCGACTGCCTCTCAGAGAATCGCATTCAAATCTGCATCCATTTTGTTCGTAACGCCCAACCTCCAACGATTCGACTCAATTCCCTGAAGGACTGAAATCAAGCCCTACCCTACATTTTTTCTAATTTCAGAAGTAGTTTCACTCGGATATACGTCACAACGAGGGAAAAATGACAACTCTCAACTTCCGTTTTCACGTCCGACTCTAACGTCGTCGACCCAGTATACCTGTATTCTCAAAAATATCTGCTTAATTCTCTGAGGCACCAATCAACACCATTCCCATCAGAATTCTAAAACACAACCCTCACCTTCCTAATTCCAGTTATATGCTGCTCATTAATCAACTTTGTTCATCTTCTATTACACAGCCTTGAAAGAGACCAAATACCCTGCTCAGAAATTTTACATTCCCAGAACGTTCTGAGAGGGTCCCGCTGGTGTCAAGGACGTTGCCGTGCTAACGTTCGAACAACATACCCAGACAGTAACGATGTGGAGTTCTTTAAAGGGTTTAGGACGCTATTTGGGGGACCTTCAGGGAACATTAAGGATGTTCTGGGAACATTTTAGAGGACAATATTGTTCCCTGAAGGTCCACCAAATAACATCCCCAAACCCTTTAAAGAGCTCCACATCTGGACTGTCTGGGAACATTGTGGGAACGTTACCAGGCAGCCGTCCTTGACACAGCGGGACGTTCTCAAGAATGTTTTGGAAACATTGGATTTCTGATTAAATATATTGTCCACTGAACGTTCCCAGAATGTCCTGAATGTTCCCTGAAAGGTCCTTCAAATGAAGTCTCGACGTCCCAGAACGTTACATTTCTAGCTGGGTAGCGCTAATGTTAGCTTCTAAGATGTTATGAATCTTCCTTCTAAAGTTAGCAACTCAGAAGTGGCCAGGAGACTGGTCATATCTTCAGCAAGATTCTTTATTGAGAAACACAAGCTGTTGGTAGCTGCAGTCCCTCATGTAAGTCAAGTCTTAGCCAAGTCTTAGCCAACCACACTCTGAAACAAACAGTGTTTCCCTTACCATTGTTTGCATCGCTTGCACTGCAGGAAGACAGAAATGCATGAACTTCCTGTCCAGACTCTAAGATTCACTTTGAAAGTCACTTTGTGATATATTTAACTGCTTCATTTGAGAAACTATCATCATGACAAACACAGAAAACTCAAAAGGTCTTCGGCAACCCATCAAAATAAAAGTTCGGTTACACTCGACAAATATATTACTGTTGTACAGTAGAATTTAGATATATACTAATGTAAAAATACACTAACACTAATCCAAATAAAATATGAATCTTTAAACAAAACTGAATTTAAAGAATAATCCATGTTTCAACTTTGACAGTAAAACTCATCTGCAGCATGTTATTTTACAAAAGTTTATGATAAATGATAAAATTGTGTGTTCATGGCTTGATTTTATTAACCAGCAAAAACACAAACATAGAGTCTTTTCATACGTGTTTTTCTCTTCTTAAATGTTCATAATATTACACGAACTTCAAATTAAATTAGAACATGCTTTTGATGACTTGCTTAGAAAAATTAAAAGACCACTGGGCAACACTAGCAGGTTCACCCACAGACAAACCAGATGAACGTGACAGAGCTGACTGGAAGTCCGTACCTGCACTCCGTCCCACGTCACCGCGCACAAAACATGAATGTATATGGGCAAGAATGTTCTCATTAAGTTGAGTCACAAAACGTTCTCATGTGGTCAAGAGAGAACCACATGGGAACGTCCTTATTATGTCCTACTTTCTCTTTGGCATGTTGCCACGTGACCATAAAATAGCCATTATGCAGAAATGTCCCCCTGAAAGTCATAGAAGGAACGTTATAATATGACCAGCTTCAGTACCACGTGGGAACGCTCTGGTGATGTCCTCTTTGTGGCGTCTGTCATGTGACCATGTAAATAACTAATATGGAATGTTCCACTAAAGTCACATAAAGAATGTCATTGTATCCTTAGACCCATTTGAGAACGCTCTTGATTATGTGCCTCTTTGTAGCGTTGTTGTGTGACCATAAGATTACCCTTGAGGAACATCCCCCTAAAGTCATTGAAGGAAGGTATAATATGACCAACTTAGAACCATATGAAGAACATTTTGATTACATCCTCTTTGTAATGTTCTTATGTGACCATAAGATTGCCCTTATGGACATTCCCCTAAAGTCATTTAAGGAACGTTATAATATGACCAACTTGATTGTCGCTCTGATTATGTCCTCTTTGTAACGTCTGTTGTGTAACCATAAAATAACCTATATGAATGTTCCACTAAAGTCACAAAAAGAATGTCATTGTATGAGCCACAACTTTCCTAATCATTTTATGATCACGTTTTGAGTTACCTCCTCTTTTGTCACGTCGTAATGTGACCATGGGATTGCCAGTTGCGAGAAATGTCCCTGAAGGTCATATAAGGAACGTTATAATATGGCCCAACTTAGAACCATATGGGTAACGTTTCGTACATTCCTCTTGTAGCTCATGTGAGCCATAAGGATTGCCATTGCGGACGCCCTGAAGGTCATCTGTGAGGAACGTTATAATATAGCTCAGCTTAGAACGATATGGGAACGTTTTAATCACGTCCTCCTCGCTGACGTCTGCTGGTGTGGCCATTGGGTGACCCTTATGGAACGTCCCTGAGAGGTCTGTGGTGTGACGAACTTAGAAGGTCCATATGGAGAATGCTCTGAATTATGTCCCTCTTGTCAGGTTGTTGTGTGACCAGTAAAATTACCAAATATGGAATGTCACCCTAAAGTCCTATAAGGGAGTTTGTTTTCCATGAATAACTTTAGACCCATATTCAGAATGTTCTCATTAAGATGAGTCACAAATGTTCATCATGGCCAACAGAGTAGGCATACGTGTACGTCCTTATTATGTCTCCTTGTGACGTTGCCATGTGGCTATAAGAAATGACCCAATATGGGAAGTTCGCCCTTAAGTCACATAAAGAACGTCATTGTATAGACCAACTTAGACCCATATGAGAACGTTTTAATACATCCTCTTTCGTAGACGTTGTTATGTGGCCATAAGATGGACCAGCTTAATCTGAACGTTTTCCTAAAGTAATTTGAGGGGACTACTTGAGGGAACTGCAGCACTTTCATTACCAAAAGAGGACATATTCAGGAACGGCCCCTAATGCTCTGTAAAGGTTTGGAATGTCTAACTTCAAGAGACTTTCAGAAGCCGTTACCTATGGTTACAGGACGTCACCTTCTACCTGGGTAGCTATTCCTGCTTCTACAAAAGGAAGTACTAAGCAGTTTGGTTTCCCCTTATAGCATCTAAATGCATGGGATTTGCCTAAGCCTTTCACTAACTTTTAAGCAGTCTCATCAGCGCAGCTAGCAAATATTGTCTAAATGGATAGAGGTAGCTGCAGACTGGATATCCTCCTCATCTATTTGAAAAAATGTTTTACCAACAGAGTTCTAGCCTAGCAGCTACAATTAACAGCTCCTTGATGAGTGGATAGTACCAACAGTTTTAAACATGCAGTTCTTCATCCCTTGTTGAAAAAAACTCATTTGGATCATATAGTGGATAATGAACTATAAACCTATTCTAAACTTCCTTTGTATTGATATTTAAAGTAATGGTATTGTCATCAGCGGAATCATTTTTATATTTTTGACACATTCCAGTTGGCTTTAAGGACCTGTTACTGCATCTACATTGCTTAAGGGTTACTAATGATACATTATTATCTCTTGGACTATGGCTCCCATGTTGTTCTTGTTTTATTGGATCTCAGCAATGCCTTTTAAATGATTGATGAGATTCTCTGGATTCATCTGGAGTGTTGGGTTGGTGGACAGCCCTTCATTGGTTTGCCTGGTATTGCAAAGGAATATCGAGACTTTTTCCTCCACACTCTTTCAGTATGTTAGAAGTATAGTATTGTCATCATTATTATGCAGATAACCTTCAGTTCTATTCTCCTGTGAGATAAACATGTTTATCTGCACGAAGTACATGAATGTTACAGTGGGTCTTGATTGTCGGCTCTCAGACGAATCTTTAAAGGTCCCCCATGGTAATTTTAGATCGAGAAGGGACTGTGGTTTCAGCTTGAAGGACGGCAAAGATATCTTTCCGAATCGACAAGTGCCTTGATTGCAGTTTTTTGTTTGTCTATTAAAATTAATGTGCTGTCGATTCATTTTATAACAGACATGATAGTGGAATCTATACATCTGCAATTCTCCAGCTGCTGTCATTATCTGAAGAAACCAGTTTAAGTGGTCTTTATTTAGAGGTCTTTAGAGAATCAGGTGGAAAGACAGTATGCACATTACTGAAAAGGCTTCTAGAACAGCCAGGGCTAGAGCATCTCCGCAAACTAATGAAAGATAACCAAAATAACCCAAGGTTTTTATTTAACACCGTGGCTAGACTGAACAAATAAACAGCAACATCACCAGAGCAAAATATACACTTACAGTTTAGCAGTAATGACTTTATGAATTACTTCAATGAGAAAATAGAAAGCATCCAAAACACAATTATACATGTACAAATCCTCTATGGTGTCTTATGATTCAGCCTCAATTATGGCCCCTCTAGAACAACTACACTGCTTTACAACGATAGGACGGAAAGAGCTAAATAAACTTATCATTGCTTCTAAACCAACAACATGTTTATTAGATCCAATACCCACTAAACTACTGAAAGAAGTGTTACCTGTAGTGGAAGAGCCTCTCCTCAATATTATTAACTCGTCTTTATCTTTAGGTCATGTTCCAAAAATATTCAAGCTGGCAGTAATAAGACCTCTCATTAAGAAACCGCAATTAGATCCAAATAACTTAGCAAATTACAGACCGATTTCAAATCTTCCATTTATGTCAAAAATACTAGAAAAAGTTGTGTCCACTCAATTGTGCTCTTTTTTGCAAGAAAATGATATCTATGAAAAATTCCAGTCAGGATTTCAACCGCATCATAGTACAGAAACTGCGCTAGTTAAAATTACAAATGATTTACTTCTAGCTTCTGACCAAGTGTCAGGATTCAGACGCGAACACAGAGGTAAGTGATGAATATACACTTTTCTTTATTTAAAAGAACAGGTAAGAGTTCAGGTTTTCAGGTGCTCAATGGTGCTTGTGAAGAGGATTCGTGGCAGGAGTTTTCCAGGTGAGTGAATCCTCTTGATAAGGAATTTCGTGACTGTGGATACTTGCACTGACTCTCCGTCTTCCCTCTTCTCAGATCGTCGGTGGGTAGACGAGACCCAGAGAGAACTCCACGTGAGTAGATTCCTTTTGGTGCTTTCAAGGGCGAATTAACCAGTTCAGTAATACTCGCTTGCTTCTCTTTTTAGATCATCCGGAGGAGAACGGGACTCAACACTGGATCCAGGACTCAGGAAACAGGAACCGAGGAGCGGATTCTGGGAACATCGGAACAGGAACACACAGGTTAGTAGATTTCAGGTGAGTATACTTTACGTTCTAGGCAGATGATGATTCGGGAAGGAAGCAGAGAGAACGGTTGTTGGTCTCTTCCTGTTGGAGGCTTGACGGGGAATGACTGTGAAGCAGGAGTTTTTATGCTGGCTGAGACAATGAGTGCGGATTGGAAACAGGTGCAGGTGATTGGTGACGAGGATTCTGGGAAATGTAGTGCCACTCTATGCGGTAACCGTGACAGTACCCCCCCCCTCTCCGCAGGCGCGACCTCGCGCCGTATAACATCCAAAGGGGTGGGTGGGTGGGCGACCTGGAGGCTGACGTGGGCATGGTGACGCAGGAACAGGAAGCCTCCAGGGCGGAGCTGGTGACTCGGACGAGACTGGGGTGGACATGGCTGTGGACGTGGCCAGGGCGGAGCAGGCCGCGGACGTGACCAGGGCGGAGCAGGCTGTGGACGTGGCCAGGGCGGAGCAGGCTGTGGGCGTGGCCAGGGCAGAGCTGTCGAACCCTCGGGTGTCCATGATGGTGAGAACCCCTTGGGCTTCCAGGGCGGAGCTGTGGGACCCTCGGGCGTCCAGGGTGGAACTGTGGGACCCTCGGGCATCCAGGGTGGAGCTGACTGAGGACGTGGCCAAGGCGGAGCAGGGACGTGGACAGGGCGAAGTACGGCTCGAGGGCTGTGTAGACCCTTCAGGCGGCCACGGTGGTGGAGACCCCTCGGGCGGCCAGCGGCGGTGAAGACCCCTCAGGAGGCCACGGTGGTGAAGACCCTTCAGGCGGCCACGGCGGTGAATACCCTCAGGCAGCCACGGCGGTGAAGACCCTTCAGGCGGCCCCGGTGGTATTTTTCCCAGCCTCCGTGGGTCTTTGGCCGGCCATGGCGAAGGCATATAGCCCCCCCCAAAATTTTCTTGGGGAAAGGGACCGGCTCAGGCACGGGAACAGACATCGTTTCAGGAACGGGAACAGCCAACGGCTCTGGAACGGGAACAGAAACAAACATAAATTCAAGGACAGCAGACTCAGGCTCCGGCTCTGGCGGGCAGGCAGACGGGCTTCGTCTCTGGCGGGCAGGTAACGGGCTCAGGCTCTGGCGGGCAGGTCAGCGGGGCTCTGGCGCAGGATCAGCGGGCTCTGGCGCAGGATCAGACGGGCTCTGCGAGGCTCAGCTGGGCTGCTGGCGCAGATCAGCGGGCTCTGGCGCAGGATCAGCGGGCTCTGGCGCAGGATCAGCGGGCTCTGGCGCAGGATCAGCGGGCTCTGGCGCAGGATCAGCGGGGCTCTGGCGCAGGATCAGCGGGCTCTGGCGCAGGATCAGCGGGCTCTGGCGCAGGATCAGCGGGCTGCTGCGCAGGTCAGGCCGGGCTCTGGCGCAGGATCAGCGGGCTCTGGCGCAGGATGAGCGGGCTCTGGCGCAGGATCAGCAGGCTCTGGCGCAGGACTGCGGGGCTCTGGCGCAGGATCAGCGGGCTCTGGCGCAGGATCGAGCGGGCTCTGGCGCAGGATCAGCGGGCTCCTGGCGCAGGATCAGCGGGGCTCTGGCTGCAGGATCAGCGGGCTCTGGCGCAGGATCACGCGGGCTCTGGCTGCAGGATCCGCGGGCTCTGGCGCAGGATCCGCGGGCTCTGGCCGCACGGATCGCGGCGGCTGCTGCTGCGCAGGATCCGCGGGCTCTGGCTCAGGATCCGCGGGCTCTGGCTCCAGGATCCGCGGGCTCTGGCTCAGGATCCGTCGGGCTCTGGCTCAGGGTCCGCGGGGCTCTGGCTCAGGGTTCGCGGCTCTGGCTCAGGATCCGCGGGCTCTGGCTCAGGATCCGCGGGCTCTGGCTCAGGATCCGCGGGGCTCTGGCTCAGGATCCGCGGGCTCTGGCTTGGGATCCGCGGGGCTGGCTAGGATCCGCGGCTCTGGCTCAGGATCCGCGGGCTCTGGCTCAGGATCCGCGGGCTCTGGCTCAGGATCCGCGGCTCTGGCTCAGGATCCGCGGGCTCTGGCTCAGGATCCGCGGGTCTGGCTCAGGATCCGCGGGCTCCTGGGCCCAGGATCCGCGGGCTCTGGCTCAGGATCCGCGGGCTCTGGCGCCCCAGGGATCCCGGAGCTCTGGTCTCAGGGTCCGCGGGCTCTGGCTCGGGATCCGCGGGCTCTGGCTGGACACGCGGGTCTGGCGGACCGCGGAAGTCTCTGGCGCAGGATTCCGTCGGGGCTTCTGAGCTGGAGGTCCGCCGGGCTCTGGCGCAGGATCCGCGGGCTCTGGCGGCGCGGATCCGACGGGCTCTGGCGGCAGATGGGGGCTCTGGCGGTCAGCGGGGCTCTGCGCAAGGGGATGAGCGGGCTCTGGCGCAGGATCAGGGGAGCTGGCTGCGCCAGGATCAGCGGGCTCTGGCGCAGGATCCCAGCGGGCTGTGCGCGGGATCGGCGGGCTCTGGCGCAGGATCAGCGGGCTCTGGCGCAGGATCAGCGGGCTCTGGCGCAGGATCAGCGGGCTCTGGCGCAGGATCAGCCGGGCTCTGGCGCAGGATCAGCGGGCTCTGGCGCAGGATCAGCGGGCTCTGGCGCAGGATCAGCGGGCTCTGGCGCAGGATCAGCGGGCTCTGGCGCAGGATCAGCGGGCTCTGGCGCAGGATCAGCGGGCTCTGGCGCAGGGTCAGCGGGCTCTGGCGCAGGATCAGCGGGGCTCTGGCGCAGGATCAGCGGGCTCTGTGGGCAGGGGCAGGTGGCGGGGCTCTGGCGCAGGATGGGCGGGGGCTCTTGGCCGCACGGGTTCAGGCGAGGCTGCTGGCGCAGGATCAGCGGGGCTCTGGCGCAGGATACAGCGGGCTCTGGCAGGCGGGATCAGCGGGCTCTGGCGGAGGATCAAGTCGGGGCTCTGGCTGGAGGGTCGGCAGGGCTCTGGCGCAGGATCGAGCGGGGCTCTGGGCGCAGGATCAGGCGGGCTCTGGCGCAGGGATGGGGCCGGGGCTCTGGCGCAGGATCAGCGGCTCTGGCGCAGATCAGCGGCTCTGGCGGCAGGACCGCGGGCTGTGGGCAGCGGCTCCGCGGGCTCTGGCTCAGGATCCGCGGCTCTGGCTCAGGACGCGGGCTCTGGCTCAGGATCGGGGCTCTGGCTCAGGATCCGCGGGGCTCTGGCTCAGGATCCGCGGCTCTGGCTCAGGATCCGCGGGCTCTGGCTCAGGATCCGCGGGCTCTGGCTCAGGATCCGCGGCTCTGGCTCAGGATCCGCGGGCTCTGGCTCAGGATCCGCGGGCTCTGGCTCAGGGTCCGCGAGCTTGGCTCAGGATCCGCGGGCTCTGGCTCAGGATCCGCGGGCTCTGGCTCAGGATCCGCGGGGCTGTGGTCTCAGGATCCGCGGGGCTCTGGCTGCAGGGCGGGCGGGCTCTGGCGGCAGGATCCAGGCGCAGGCTCGGCGGCAGGACCGCGGGGCTCTCGCAGCGGCGAGGATCCGGCGGGCTCTGGCGCAGGATGCGCGGGCTCTGCGCGGGTCGCGGGCTCTGGCGCAGGATTCAGCGGGCTCTCAGGCGCAGGATCAGCCGGGCTCTCGGCGGCAGGATCGGCGAGGGCTCTGGCGGGGCAGGATCAGCGGGCTCTGGCAGGATCGGCAGGGCTCTCGCGCGCAGGATCAGCGAGGGCTGTGGCGCAGGATCAGCGGGGCTCTGGCAGCAGGACGGCAGCGGGCTCTGGCCGGGATCGGCGGGGCTATGGCCGCAGGTCAGCAGGGCTGTGGCGCAGGATCAGCAGGGCTCGTGCGCAGGATCGGCGAGGCTCTGGCAGCAGGATCAGCGGAGCTCTGGCGAGCAGGATCGGCGGGGCTTGTGGCGGCAGGAGTCGGCCGAGGCTCTCGGCAGCAGGATCAGCGGGGCTGGTCGGCGAGGATCCAGCGGGTCTGGCGCAGGATCAGCGGGCACTGGCGCGCAGGATCAGCGGGCTCTGGCGCGAGGATCAGCGGGCTCTGGCGCAGGATCAGCGGGCTCTGGCGGAGGACCCAGCGGGGCTCGGGCGCAGGATCAGCGGGCTCTGGCCAGGATCAGCGGGCTCCGGCTCAGGATCAGCGGGCTCTGGCGCAGGATCAGCGGGCTATGGCGCAGGATCAGCGGGGCTCTGGCTCAGGATCAGCGGGCTCTGGCTCAGGATCAGCGGGCTCTGGCTCAGGATCAGCGGGCTCTGGCTCAGGATCAGCGGGCTCTGGCTCAGGATCAGCGGGCTCTGGCTCAGGATCAGCGGGCTCTGGCTCAGGATCAGGGTCTGGCTCAGGATCAGCGGGCTCTGGCTCAGGATCAGTGGACTCTGGCTGAGAGGATACTGTGGGTTCGCGATGTTCCTCATCCGTAAAACTCACAGTAATTCTTGAACCACTTGACAAAAGGGCATAATCGATGTATTTCTCTAGGGAAAAATGACTTTTACCCCCAGGCAATTTATATCCCAACGGTTCATTTAAGCCATGACGAAAAATGTCTTTTAATGCTACGTCATTAAAGTCCACTTGGGAGGAGATTTCCAGAAATTCAAAAGCATATTCCTCAACTGATCTGTTACCTTGACGTAGGCAAAGGAGAGCAACCTCTGGATTCATCGTGGCTGGTGATTGTCTGGAACTCACTCTCTTCACCTCTTTCTGTTGTTGGTCAAGCCTTCTGTCAGGATTCAGACGTGAACACAGAGGTAAGTGATGAATATACACTTTTCTTTATTTAAAAGAACAGGTAAGAGTTCAGGTTTTCAGGTGCTCAATGGTGCTTGTGAAGAAGGATTCGTGGCAGGAGTTTTCCAGGTGAGTGAATCCTCTTGATAAGGAATTTCCGTGACTGTGGATACTTGCACTGACTCTCCGTCTTCCCTCTTCTAGATAGTCGGTGGGTAGACGAGACCCAGAGAGAACTCCACGTGAGTAGATTCCTTTTGGTGCTTTCAAGGGCGAATTAACCAGTTCAGTAATACTCGCTTGCTTCTCTTTTTAGATCATCCGGAGGAGAACGGGACTCAACACTCGATCCAGGACTCAGGAAACAGGAACCGAGGAGCGGATTCTGGGAACATCGGAACAGGAACACACAGGTTAGTAGATTTCAGGTGAGTATACTTTACGTTCTAGGCAGCTGATGATTCAGGAAGGAAGCAGAGAGATCAGTTGTTGGTCTCTTCCTGTTGGAGGCTTGACGGGGAATGACTGTGAAGCAGGAGTTTTTATGCTGGCTGAGACAATGAGTGCGGATTGGAAACAGGTGCAGGTGATTGGTGACGAGGATTCTGGGAAATGTAGTGCCACTCTATGCGGTAACCGTGACACCAAGGCTGTATCTCAATACTAGTCCTACTTGATCTTAGCGCTGTGTTTGACACTATAGATCATAAAATACTCTTGGATCGACTACAAAACTACACTGGTGTTCAGGGACAGGCATTAAGCTGGTTTAGATCGGACTTATCGGACCGTTCTCATTTTGTTTGTTTAAATGGGAAAAATCAAAGATAACGCCAGTAGACTATGGAGTACCGCAAGGATCGGTTTTAGGCCCTCTGCTATTCTCAATATATATGCTGCCACTTGGTAATATTATAAGAAAACATGGAATTAACTTCCACTGTTATGCTGATGATACTCAATTTTATATTTCATCACGACCAGTACGAAAACACTAACTCATCTAAATTGACCGAGCGTCTCAAAGATATAAAATGCTGGATGACGTGTAATTTCCTGCTATTAAATTCAGATAAAACGGAGGTATTACTTATTGGTCCAAAAAACTACTCACAAAACCTCTTACAATACAACTTTAATATAGATGGAGGTCCTGTTACTTTATCCACTACAGTAAAAGACCTGGGTGTTATACTAGACCGTAACTTGTCTTTTGAAAATCATATTTCATATGTTACAAGAACAGCCTTTTTCCACCTTAGAAACATTGCTAAGCTACGTAACATGCTATCTGTTTCTGATGCAGAAAAGTTAGTACATGCATTTATGACCTCGAGACTAGATTACTGTAATGCTTTATTAGCCGGTTGTCCTGCATCCTCAATAAACAAGCTACAGTTAGTCCAAAATGCAGCTGCTAGAGTTCTTACTAGGTCAAGAAAATACGATCATATTACACCGATTTTATCATCTTTACACTGGTTACCTATTAAGTTCCGTATCAACTACAAAATACTACTACTGACCTATAAAGCCCTAAATGGTTTAGCTCCAATGTACTTAACGGACCTTCTTTCGCCCTACAATCCACCGCGTCTCTTTAAGATCACTAAATTCAAGGCTTCTGGTCATTCCTAGGATATCTAAGTCCACTAAAGGAGGGAGGGCGTTCTCGCATTTAGCTCCAAAACTCTGGAATAGCCTTCCCAGATACGGTACGAGGCTCTGACTCGCTGACACAGTTTAAAACTAGACTGAAGACGCATCTCTTCAGTCAAGCATTCACATAATGCTTACCTTTTAGTCCTCTGTTATGCCATACAGAACGTCCCTGAAGATCACCTGGCTGTCCATCATCGTATAAAGCCCGCCCTGGCAATTTGATTGGCCCGACGTTTTTTGCCAGATCATAATTACTCTCTTCAATGGATTGAGTCCAGATCCGAACTTCCCGTCCAAAAAATGTTGTGGGGCAGAGTTCGGGCTGGCATCCAGGCTACTATATACTATTTGCATAGCCATTTAAAAAAATACAGTAAAGTTACACGTTACTGTATTTAGTAAGGTAACTGAATATGTAGCCTATGTTTCACATTTTTACTCTTTGCAATTCTAATTTGTTCACAGCATTGCACAAAAGAAAAAATACACCCTTATTTATAACAAACATACCTTTGGGTAGAGCTGTGCACAACTGTAAACAATATTGCAGTACACATTGGAACCTGAACATACAACATACATAGTAGGCTACTGTATATCATGCACATCCCTTCTCATCAGTGAAAGCTGAGGTTCACATGAGAGAAATTGTTCAATTAGGATAAAAAAGAAAAGTTTTTATAATTTTTTTTAAATCTTTTTTTTAATTGTAAAATTAGCAGATTTTGACCACTAGTTTTTTTTGTTTTTGTTTTTTGTTTTTTACATTTTTGTATGTAATGACTCAAGCAATTAAAATAGGACTATTAGTTTTATATGGAATGACTATTCAGCGTTCACAAGTAGTTAATTTTGACTTACATGACATAAGCAAATGATAATGTTATAAAACAGCAGAGAGTTGTATGAAAGCAATTGGAAGGAATTAGAAACTGCTACTATGATGTGCAAAAATGACTAAATGTGCAAATGTAAATAGTGATGAGAGAAATGCACCAAAGCGACTGAGAAAAACTGTAATAAATGTTAAATGTCTAATAAGTGTTAACTAAGCCAATGGCAATAGTGGCAAGGAACCCAAACTCCATCAGATGACAGCAGTGGGTTAGTTAGAATGTTTTGAAAGCATTCGAAAATACTTTGGTCCAAAAATAAAAAATTGACAACTTTATTCAGTCTTCCGGTTCTGTTGTCCGAGTCCGTAGTGATGTAAGATGCTGCTGACGGTGTTATCTGATGCGTCCACGTATTCGGGTTCAAATAAATATAGCTGGGCAAAAAAATGCAAGTCTTCCTCTGTGTTGAAATCCTTAGACATGAATGCGAAGATTGTTTTGTTCTACAGCGTGCGTCTCCCTCAGACTGTAAACAAAGCTCAGATACATAACACATCAGCAGCGTCTTACGTCAGCAGTGTCACTGCAGACTCGTGAAGGCGGATTGACAACAGAACCGGAAGACAATACAATGCTGAATAAAGTCATAGTTTTTGTTATTTTTGGACCAAAATGTATTTCCGATGCTTCAAAACACTCTAACTAACCCACTGTTGTCACACATGACTACTTTGATGATGTCTTTATTTCCTTTTCTGGACAAGGACAGTAACCTATAGGCCTACTGTACATACACTTTTCAATGGAGGGACAGATAAGCTCTTAGACTAAATCTAAAATATCTTAAACTGTGTTCTGAAGATGAACGGATATCTTACGGGCTTAGAACATCATGTTGGGTTATCATTAATTACATAATTTTCATTTTTTGGGTGAACAATAAAATGGCTTGCATGAAGACCAGTGCAAAATAAATCTACTGACAATCTAGTGTGCAGGTCTGTTGGATGTATCCTACTGTGTGTCTGTGTGTGTCTCTGTGCATGTGTGTAGGTTTAGCTTTACTTTTCTTGGGCCAAACTCACTTATAATGAATATTATGACAACCATCTAGTTTTTTTTTTTTATTAGTGTTTTGCACATATTTCCGTGATGGGTAGGGCTGGGTTTGGAAATACAAAATATCATTAACCTAACAGTAAAATCAATGGGAGCTCTATGCAATGTCCTCACTGATATAGGGTGTGTGTGCGTGTGTGTGTGTGTGTGTGTGTGTGTGTGTGTGTGTGTGTGTGTGTGTGTGTGTGTGTGTGTGTGTGTGTGTGTGTGTGTGTGTGTGTGTGTGTGTGTGTGTGTGTGTGTGTGTGTGTGTGTGTGTGTGTGTGTGTGTGTGTGTGTGTGTGTGTGTAGAGAGAGAGAGAGAGAGAAGAAGAGAGAGAGAGCACAGGGGAGGAGGGCACCAATCCTCCCAAACTCCTATACAAGTGCCTCCAACACCTAGTCATTAAAACACACACACGCATCACATCTCCACGGAAACTAAACTTACACACAACACCGCGTCCATCACAACCTTGAAGCATCGGGCTTGAACATCAGCATACACCGCGCGTGAGTATCTTTGAGCAGATGTGATGGATATATCAGACCGCGAATGTCAATTGTTGCCCCTTTTGTTTAGGGGACTCAAGCAGGGGGCCGTGTTGTGAGTCTATCAGCGAAAAGACACGGGAGTTTATTCCATGAATTGTCATGAAATTGCCTAACTGTTTGGGTTCATAACCGTGACGACTACGTGTTACGAGGTCCGTAATTGTTGATTACTGGTGTTTATTGGATTCATTGGTTGTAAAATTAACTTTTAGATGTGAGAGGCCTGTGTGTTGTCTTATCAACAAAGCGGCTCGCGCACTAGCAGAGACACAAGCACACTGAAGTCAGACTTGTCAGTTTATTTTATCGTGCGGTTGGATTTGCTATTCACTTCCATAGCCATTACCAATTCAAGACACTATTTAAATAAAAATATTTAAAGAGAAATACATTAGACTTTTAAAAAATGCCCTCTCGTGCTGACTGTTAGCTGATCGTGCTAGCTGGCGGAGTCATGGGCCCTGTGATGCTAACAAACAACAGACAACCTCTATTGCAAATTAAAACATTGATGAGACAATGTTTCAGACTCAGAAACTCACAACAAAGTCCTTAAAAAGTTAAAGAAACTGCACCACTGTTTAATTTTAAATCTAACACAATGGCAATTTACCGCCGTCTGTTATTAGTGTGTTAGCCGTTAGCATCCTGCTAGGTTATTCCTGTCCACTCAAAACATTCATAGAAACTCGTGATTTCAGATCTTTCTTAACGCATTCACATTAATATATTTGTAAATGCTACTTTTAAAAATCTGAGTAAACAAAGTTTAGTTTACGGCCACCTGTATTAGAGTTAAGTAAATTATGGTGCGTCTTTGTTCTCCTGACAGTTTATTTTGTTTGTATTTGATTGCATAGCTTTGTTATTATGTGTGCTTAAGTTACACTGTAACGCTATACACTTGAGTGTTGAAAGTACGCAGATTCACTGGGGGACCCTAGTTGGAGACAGTTTTTATATTTTTAAACCATAGACGTAGAAAATCATACTATATTTCATTTAAGTAATTTATTGTATTTGAATAGTATTTGGTGGTTTTTACATGGATAAAAGTTGGAAGTCTTCTAACATTTTGAACTCTTCACCCCTCTTCATTGACTCAGTCCCCTTAAATTAAAATCTTCTTAATTCTTAGCTTCTTAGTTTTGTTTCACAGTGTTTCTGTATTTAAAAATAATACATTTATCATTAATTTGGGCTATTGCCATGGAGGTAGCTTAACTTCTTTCTAGATGGCATTAATCTTCCATGCCTTTTTTTTGAGGTTTTTCCGTGGAATGAGCATTCCATGCAGCAATCTTAGGCACGAATGACGTGGCCTGGCAGGGAGACGCTGAGGTGGGATGCTGCACACAAATGGTGCGCCCAGAGACCGGAGTGGGTCCGAGTCCATGCGGGGGGTTCCCTGGCCTACAGTCGGAGGTGCTGGGCAGGGACCTGGAGGGAGCTCACCCTCTGCCAGGTATGGACCGGGTGGCCAAATGCAAAACCCCGGCACCCCCCAGCCTCCACTGAGGCGGTCGTTCCCAAGATGATGCCACTGTGGGCTATTTCTTTCAAAGG